>OU426852.1:8070541-8088041 GCA_911387685.1 Dolichovespula media | reverse complement strand
ATAATTTTTAAATACTCTTATATCCTCTGTTAAGTGTTGAGTTAATGACCGTTGACGGCCATGTTCTTCCATGTGTAAAGGAAGAAAAAAAAAAAAAGAAGAAGAAAAAGAAGAAAAAAAAAGAAAAGAAAAAAGAATAGGAAATCAAAAGCAATGTCATAATCCCCGTATAATTTGATGCTTAATTAGATCCTACGATCGACGCCATTTTCCTTTCGTTCGTCTTTCCTATTTGAGGAAAAGAATATACACATGAACAATGAATATATATATATATATATATACACATGAACAATGAATATATATATATATATATATATATATATATATATATATATATATACACACATGTATATATATATAAAACAATGAATATATTTATATATACACTTTACCCACGGGTATTAAGCATCGTCGTGAGAATGATGGTACTCCATTGAAAAAGTTTGCCGGTTTTGATACAAAGAGCACGGCTTTCTCACATAGGGGCCCCCCCATGTAACGGATCGAAAGTAACTCGCGTTATTGCATTCCGCGAGTTCGTTCGTAATAGTAGTTGTAGTAGTAGGAAAGGAAATAGGAGCGAGGGATGGGACGTGCCTTCTCTCTCTCTCTCTCTCTCTCTCTCTTTCTCTTACTCTCAAACTTCACCAACAATAATAATTGCCCTCGCTTATTCTCGTTGGGTTCATTTTTTCGTTTGTATTATATACATATATATATATATGTTTAATCCGTTGTACATTCGACATTTTCCAGAATCATATTTTAATTCGATTTTGCAAATCTAGTGTATCAACGAGATCGTGATTGTACGAATTTCGTAAGGAAAAAAAAATATATATATAATCGAACGTTAACGAAATTAAATAATTTATTTCTTTTCTTTTTTTTTTTTACGTACATACGTACGTAATTTACTCCCTGATACAAGGGTCGTTAGGTTGAAATTTCGAAAATGCATCGCTATACTGGGCCACGATTAAATGACGATCGTGTATGCGTTTTGTTTTCGACGCATTCGCATGACGAATTTATTTACGTTTACGTTGGAAATAAACGATTTTAATCGATTATGAAACTCGACGTTACGTTCAATTCTATACAGTAATCAAAGTAAGATCTGTGCGATTCTGATATTGGTTTTTTTTTTTTTTTTTTTTTTTAACATGAACAGATAATCTCCGAACGGTAGGAGAGAGATAGATCGGTTGTATCGACTCGTCTGGAAATTCTTACGATTTATATGAAAGCGTAATTTCCTGTAATGCAAACGCGCGATGATTTGTGGTTTGAAAAGAAACTCGAAACTCTTCGCGTTGTACGCGTCGAACAAACTTTGATAAGCGCGTGTTGTTACGAAATATTAATTTTTTTCTTCTTTCTTTCTTTTTTGCGTTAATTTTACGAATATTTTTCTTTCCTATCGTCGATTCGATTTGCAAAAAGACGGATTGTGTATTCGAAGCGAAGCAAGACCCCGTAACGTTCGAGCACCACTAGCGTTAGTTTCGATTATAGTTAGGAATAAATAATAATAATAATAATAATAATAATAATAACAACAACAACAACAACAATAATAATAATAATAATAATAATAATAATAATAATAATAATAATAATAATGTATAGAATCAAAAGGCAACGCGCGTAATTTCCTCGCATCCTCCAATAACGTTTTTCAATCGATCATTTCCGCGTTGACGTTGCACCGGTATGTATGTACGTGTAAGTAGTAAATATATGCGTGTAAGAACCTACGTGTTTCCTTGAAACTTCCTCCCGTTATCTCCGGGCATCGTTTGCAATTTACAAATTTTTTTTTCTCTCTTTTTCCTTCAGATTCGTCTCTCTTCCCGAGTGTCGGTTAATAACCAAACTCATATATCGTATCTTGTAAATGGTCTCTTCACGAGCTAGCTCCGACGATTTCTTTACGGATTCCTTGCTTTATTTATCGGATCAATATTTTTCTTTTTAACGCTTTTGATAAATGTTTTGTTCGAATTTATATATTATCAGGTATTTTCAATGAACGATCAATATTTATAATAAAATGTCGATCATCGCCGATCGATTGGAAAAACGTTTAATATTAAAACGAAAATATTAAGAAATCTAATAATTTGTCAGTATTTTATATTTTTAAAATAGATGTTCATTGTTTATAAGGAACTCGGACGTAACCCTTAAAACTTGATCATTTATACTGACCACAACATATTATGGTGATAATATAGCGCTGACCACTACTGATATTTTATCAATACAAAATTTTAACCAAAATATCAATGTATATATTATGCGAAATATTACGTACTACATATTAATCGTTTACATTAGAAATGTAACATTATAACTTACGTGTCATATATTAAAAAAAAAAAAAACTAACAAAACAATTGAGAATAATTCATTGTCGAATAAATAACGAAATATTCGTTTACGCGCATTACCAATACCATATTTCTCGATTTCCTTCATATCGGATATCGTACGTAACAATTCGTGGCGATTTTCAAACGCAGAGGATTTTTTAATTTTATTATACGTTTATTAAATTATTATTATCATTATCATCAAAATTGTATTATTATTATCATCATTATTAGGGCGACTCAATACATACATACATACATACATACATACATACATACATATATATTACTTGTTTTATATACAAATTAAATTTATTGTCCGTATTGTATACTTGTTTTATATACAAATTAAATTTATTGTTCTTATCGTATCATTCGAAAATCGAAGAGGGTCATAGACGTGTATAGAACTGATTTCTATACCCATTTCGAATTTCGAATCGTTTCACTTTCGAATCGATGGATGATGAACGGGATTCATAGTGTGACTCAAAGTGAAAGAAAAAAAAAATTGAATTACTGCGGATGCGACAAGAATGAGATAGATAGATAGAGATAGAGAGAGAGGATACGGGCGGGTTCATTCGTACAACATACGTACGTATGGTATTTGCACGTTCAACGCTCCCAACGCGAGAGAGGAGAGGTTGCCGGGCGCGTCGCGCTCGACCAATCACGGAGCCCCCCTCCCTCCCCCGAGCGAACGCGAACCGCGGCATTACTCGGAACTTCTCGGCTCCCCTCGGCTCCCCTCGTTTTCGAAGCGACTCCCGTCCCCCTCTCTCTACCGCGTCTTGCCTAGCGCTAGCTCGCTAGCTGGCTCGCCGTGTTCACTGTGCCCGCGACGGTTCAGTCACACTTCCACCACCGACCGGGTGCGAATGTTGTTGTTCGTGCCTCGGCTCCCGGTCCTTCAGAACTCTAACCCTTCTCGTTTTATTTTTTTATTGTTACAAATCGTCGGTAGGAATGAAGAGAAGGGATTTATGTCGCGCGAACAAGTAACCGTTTCTCGCGTCTTCAATTTTTTCCGGCGCCGTTCTTTTTTCTCTCATTTTTTTTCTCCACGCGTTAATTTATTCCGACCGTTGTCGCCGCTGTTACCACACCATTAACCCCCGATCCCCAACCCTCTTCCCCATATCACCTAGCCTCTCTTCCGTTTTATACGTATCCCAAGTGAGTGAGTGAAAAGAAGTGTCATCTCAACGAAAACCGTTCTGTGAAATATTGAGGTACGACGGTGTGTATGTGCGCGCGCGCGCGCGCACTCGGAAAGGATATTGTATCTGATCGTATTTACGTTACGTATGTGTACCTATCACATACGTCCAAATATGAATTTACGTATATATATTTATATGTAAAACGATAAAAGGATTATCACAAAACAAACGAAAATCGAGAAAGGTAGAAATGTGATTAACGATCGATTCATTCCTACGTGTAATATAATTTTCAGATAGTAATTGAGATGATCGATTGATTTAACGGGAACGTTCGAGGGAAAAATAAGGAAAGAAGAGAGGATATTAATCATTTTTCATTATCATATTCTCGTCTTCGTCGTCGCATCGTCGTCGTCGTCGTCGTCGTCGTAGTAGTTCCATCATATTTTGTTTTGTTTCTTTTTTTTTCTTCGTCTTCCATTTTCTTGTCGACTTCTCGGAACCTTCCAATGTCTCTCCTTGTATTTCAAATTTATACGTTCGGAGGACAATGGATTGATAAACATGTAACGTATGCGTAATCGAAATCGTCAAGTCGTTTCAAAATGGAAAGGAAAGGAAAAGAATGGAAGATTAGAGATGAGATGAAGAAAAAGAAAAAGAAAAATAAAAATAAAAAAGAAGCACAGATGAGATGAAGACGAAATTAATTATACGTGCGTGAGTGTATTATGTGCATGTGCGTGTGCGCACATTTGTGTGGTATCGATTCACTGGCGAAAGTGAGCGATACCACGGTAAAGTAGTAGAGCTTTGGATACTGCGTGTATGTGTGTGTATGTGTGCGAGAATAGGTCAGTTCCCGTCCTCGTGAAACGATAACCGAAGAGATGCTGCGCAAACGTACTCCCAAAATGATATATATATATATATATATATATATATATATATATTATATATTATTATAACAACTTATTAGTGTTTCTTTTCCTTCTAATTCTTACTTTACATACATACATACATACATACATACATACATACATACATACATACATCTGCGTATATGTATGTATCTATGTAAATATTATAAATTATATACGTATACACATGTATACTTTAATACGTATTTATATACACGAATTAATAGACGAAAAAAGGACAGCTGAAAAAAGAAAAACAAATGACTAATCTATTCTCTTCTCCTTTAAATATATATATATATATGTATGTGTATATATCTATATATATATATATATTAGAATTTATTTCAAATTCTGGAGAAGAGCGACTTAAGTCGTTGAGGTTATGTTTCCTCCTTGCTCGTGCGCTCTGGACGGTCCTTCTCGAAACGTTTCTCTCTCTCTCTTTCTCTTTCTTTCTTTGTCTCACTCTGTCTCACTCTGACGCGCGCGCATACAGCAGCAGCAGCAGTAGCAGCAGTGAGAAGCCGAAGAAAATTACGAGGATAGTCGAATACGCACGAGAAAGATAAGAAGGGTCGTAGAGGCAGCTGAAACTTTGACGGGATTCAACGTGTTATTTTCGTCTCGGTTTCGCTTCTTTCTTCCTTTCTTTCTCTCTCTCTCTCTCTCTCTCTCTCTCTCTCTCTCTCTCTCTCTCTCTCCCCCTCCCTCCCCCTTCTCTCTTTCTTTCTCTCTCGCTCTCAAATACACACTCACGTACATACACTACTCGTTTCCATTCCCGTAACGTATATACTCGACCTTGAAACCTCGTGGAATCTCCTCCAGATTCTTATGAAACGACTTGTACGCACCGAAAAGATGCACGAAATGCAGTCTAACATTTGAGACCAGTTTAAGAAATTATTATTCTCGATTCGTATCTTAAAATCTCATTAGGGAATACTTTATATATATATATATATATATATATATATATATATATATATATATATATATAATGTTCGTTGCCACTCAGTGTTTTAACGTTAATTTTCTACGTGATTGGTTGAATCGTTTAAATGCGTTCGAATAATCGTAGAAAATATGGTATTGAAAGATTTCATTGGTATTAAATTACAGATCTATTTATATCCGATCGATATACGTACGTACGTATAACCTCCCACAGGAGTTAGATTTATTTTATATATAAAAATATATATATATATATATATAATCGTTTTTGTTTCCCATGTTATATCTCTCTTTCTCCGTCTTTTATTTCCATTATTTTTCTTTCTCTTCTTTTTCCCCCATTCCATTCGACCATCGAAATTAATCGCAGAGGTGGAGGGGAGTTTTTAATGAAAATGGCGCGTGTCTGAATTTCACGGCTCGTTAAGTTTCCCCCGTTCGTTTTGTCTCTTCGTTTTTCCTCTTCGCGTTTTTTCTTCCCCCTCGTTCTTTCTCTTTTTTCTCCCCCCTCCTCCTCCTCCTCCCTTATACTCCACCCCGTATTCTTTTCTTTTTTTCCCTTTTACTTTTTTTGTTTGTTTTTTTCCCCGGATAACCTCGTTTTCTCCTCCCTATCGGCAAACCATTCAAACGATTCGCGATGAAGCGTTACGCGGCAGTTTCGAATTACGTAATATGGCTCGTGTCAGTTGGATTGGCGCTCCTTCGAACGAATTCCGTCGAATCTGTGTTAAATTTATCGTTGGTTTTTCCTCAATTTTTTTTTTTTTTTAAATAAATAGGAATCGATTTATCACTTATTATCAATTATTATTAATTATTATTAATTATTATTATTATATTAGCCGACGAAAGAGAAAAGAGGAAGAGATTAACAGGAAAGTTATTGTTAAATATGGACTTCAACCTTTTAAGCGATTACGTTCGAGTATCTTATCATATTTACAGCGAATAATGTTTTATTCACGTATTTCTAACGTTGCAATTCGTACAAGTGTTTAAATAATTTTTGTGTTTTTTTTCTGTAATTTTTTGTTTTTTTTTTTTTTTTTTTTTTTTCTTTATTAATCTCTCTTTGTCAAACGAGAAAAAGAAATAGAAAAATTGCGTTCAATTGAAAAAACAAGAAGGCAATACTTCGATCGTCCAACCGAGTCCCAGAATTTAATTTAATCGAGGGTTTTGCAAACGAGTTTAAAACGAGTTTATAACGAATGGTATAATAGTCATTCGTATTTTTCGCGTGATTGTTGATTTTCCTTCTTTGTGTGAATATTTGAAAAGCTTTTTTATTAATCGGAATTATTGGAATTGCCTTTAATATGTAATACGTGTGTTATTATAATAATTTTGATTTTATTTATTTATCTATTTATTTATTTTTTATTACTTTTTTATTTTTTCTCTTTCCTCTTGTAAAATATTTGAAAAGAAAATTTTATTAATTAGAAATCCAAGATACCTGGTTATCTAACAAAGTCAGAATCTAATCTAATCAGGAATCTGCAAACGTGCCTACAACATTAAGACTGAATAAGAGTTATTCAGTATTCTTAACGTACGACGCATACGTCTTTCTTTTTTATCCTGTAAATATTTGGTTTACAAAGAAAAAAAAAAAAAGTCAAAATCAAAACCAAAACACAATAGGATTATTAATTGAAGGAACTAATGAAAAAAAATTAGCAATTAAGAGAGTCTGAGAGACGATAATTAGATCGATCCCGTGTTTTAATACCTATTCTCTCATGTTTCCATCCTTAACGCGTGTTTCATGCCGGTGATGCAACAAATTATCCTAGAAATCTAAAAGATCTTCATTACTGATGAAAGAAAAATTAGAGAATTTTTTTTAGAAATCGTTTAGAAATTAAAATATTAATTATATACGACCCGTTCTAGAAACTCGTTCATTGAAAATGGAAGGTTTGTATTTTTTTCTTCTTCTTATTTTTTTTTTTTTTTTCTTTCTTTTGTAAAGAGAATAACGAGGAAGGTGCAGTGACACGATATGTCGTGATGCATTGCCTTACTTCAAATGTTGATGATGTTGTGTGGTTGTACCATTAGAAAACGTAACACTCCACTTCGCGTCAATGAACAGGCTTTCGTCCGCTCCGATTATTTAACCCAATTAACGGCCGCTCGTTTATATGCAGCTCATTATGCGTTTTTAATTACGTCCGAGTATTTTGCGATCGAGGCTTTAGCAATCGATCTTTTTTTCTAATTTTTTTCTTCCCTTTTTTTTCCTTTTTGATTTTTTTTTCCCCTTTGAGAATTTCAAATCCTTTCTTCGCTCCGTACAAAAAGAATTATATATATATATATATATATATATATATATATATATATTTAAGATATATAACATTACATCTAATTATATGTTGATATTTATCTATATGCGTGTGTATATATATATATGTATATATTATATACATGATATAATTATTATAAAATAAAAGATCTTTCTAATATATATATTTATGTATATATATTTCATTCTTTTATGTAAGTCTTTTATATCTTAAAAACGAATAAGAAACTAAAATAGTTCATTGTTATTTGTTTCTCACGACTAATAATAATGTAATATTATTATTTAATTAATATATCATATATATTTATATACATATACACAAAGAGGTTTTGTTTCTTGTGATTCCTTCGTGATTTTTAATTAAAATAATTGCTCGTAGCTTTTTATATTAGTTTGGCAAAGTTCTCAGACAACATATCTCACTCATATACATTGAATAATTTAGCAAGTATAATGATGAAGTCAGTGAACCGTGTCCGATCATGTCTAATAACCGTGGCATCTCTTTGAGAATATAAGATAAGACTTACGTAAAATGGAAAATTCATGCAATCGCCTTAATGTGAATCTTTTTTTTTTTCCTCGTATATAACGTTCATATACCGTTTCTCGAAATTTTCTCTGGATTTATTTTACTATTTGTTATAGAATAGACGCGATTTTAGATTTAGTAGGAGTAATATTTAAACAAAATATTATATATTTATATATAATTATTATCATATATAAAACATTAATAATTTGTTTGTAATATATATATATATATATATATATATATATATATATATATATATATTAATAATATTACTATATAAAAAATTTAATATTATATACACATATAGTATTAATATTATATTATTGAAATATTAATAATTATATAATATTAATATTATATTAAAATAATAAACAAAATATATTACGTATATCATATAATTTTTTGTTTGTTATGAACATTTCTAAATATTTCTATTCTAACAATAATAATATTAAAAATTTATAGAATATTGATATTATATTAATGTAATTGGCATTAATGTAATATTATAAACGATATGAATTATACTTAGAGATATATATATATGCACACACACACACACACCAAATATCGTGCATACATCCACATGTATATATATCTATCAACATATGTATATATATATTTCAACTTTCTTTATCAAAATCCTAAAGTCAAGTTTCAGTTAGTACAATCAATGAGTGCTGCGTGACACAATACACTCGTTTAAAACAATTCCAAGGTCAACAAGTTATTTGTGAGATTAGATGCGTATAGAGTTCACGTGGGAGTGTCCATCGAGCGAAATAAATTTCTTTTCTATTATTCTTTCTCAAAAAACGAAACAAAAAAAAAGAAGCAAAGGAACAAACGAAAAAGATGAGATCCTATATTTAAAAATATTTCGTCATTTAATTCTTATCCCAACTTAAAAAAAAAAAAAAAAAAAACCAATTGCGTTGAATTACTTGGGGACAACGTATGAGATCGTATTTATTATTTTACAAATAGTATATTACTTACTTTATTTCACTTTGGCTTTATTTCTCATTAATAATAAACTTTATTGATTATTATTGAGAGATATGTTTATAAGCCGTGACTCTCATACGATCTTTTAGTTCGTCGCCTTCCTCTCATTTACATATTTCTATTTTTTATTATGTTTTATTTTTTTATTTATTACTTTCTTATTTTGCGCCAAAATTTTATCAGCTCGGTTAACGAAATAGCATAAAATCTTTTTGCGAGCTTTACACCTAACCCTCCATCCCAAACCCTTGCCCCTAATTGATACGCTCTTGAAGTGTGGGTCAAACCTTTTGAGACACCCTCTATAGGGATAGCATGTTGCATATAATTAAGTCAACACTTGAGCCGCGACCTATAGCGAGGAGAGGAAGGAAATCATTTTTATGCAAATTAAAGAAATTTTCACTCGTCCAAGAAACGATATCAACTACAACAGCAACAGCAACGATGATGACGACAACGACGATGACGTCGACGTCGACTATGATTAACTTCCTTCGTATAATTTCGTTACGAGCGTGCACGTATCTCAAACGTTCTTCTTTCCTTTCGAGACGATGCATTCGATCACGTGTCTATAAGATGCAAAGAATATATATTTTCATTATGCAATTCGTTTGATTACTTTTACGATGCCTCCGACGGAGGATCATCATTATACGTGCTTGTCCTGTGATAAAAAAGAGATTCTTTTTTATTTTTTTTTTTTTTTTTTATTTATTAATTACTCTATTATCGTGTGTGTATTATTATAGGTGTCCTATGAACTTAACGTGTCGGGGTCATTGTCGATCGGTACAACAATTCGATAATATCGAATTAAGCGAAATTCTAATTTATTTATTTATTAATTTTTATATACAAACACATATATATATATTAATATATTTTATATATAGTATTGAAATATAATAATACAAATTAATTTATTAATTTATTTATTTTTTTTATTTCTATTTTTTGTTTTTGATAAATAATACGGAAAGAAAATATATTCGATAAATCGATCGGACCGTATTGGATCGACGATAAAGTAAATTGTTTTAATCCGATTGGTTCAAGAAATGACGGATAAATTTTTTTAGATCTTTCCTTCGTTGGGATTTCTTTTTCTTTCTTTCTTTCTTTTCTCTGTCTCT
Organism: Dolichovespula media; assembly: GCA_911387685.1. Classification (NCBI taxonomy): domain Eukaryota; kingdom Metazoa; phylum Arthropoda; class Insecta; order Hymenoptera; family Vespidae; genus Dolichovespula; species Dolichovespula media. Next base: position 8,077,609 of record OU426852.1, on the reverse strand, counting down.
CTCTCTCTCTCTCTTTTTATTTTTGTAATTCATTAACTCGATAACTCGCTTATCGTTCCAAGTTCAATATTATCAGATAAATGCTTATCTAACGTTATCGCACTTACACGAGTTTATTAATTATTAAAAATAACATAACTTTCTTCGTTGAATCTATTCGTGTTAGCTTTATGAAAGGATTGAAGTAATATTTTTTTCTTTTTTGTTTATGTTTTTTTTTGTCTTTTATTGTACGTTATTGTTGTTGTACGTTCCTTCGTTGTTTTCTTCGTAGAACGGAATTGCTCATCCATCAGTTGACAATCGATGATTCAGTTATCGATACGTGACACTAATAAAAATTCAAAGAAATAAAGAGTAAGAGGAAGAGAGAGAGAGAGAGAGAGAGAGAGAGAGAGAGAGAGAGAGAGAGAAGTAAGACGAACGATTAAAAAGATCGAAGAAAATTCGCGGGAAATTTGAAATCGTTTTGACGCGTACATGGAGGAGGGAGGTCTCTTATTTTAAACGATATCATCAAATATTTCCGATCGTATTAGTTATATTAAGGAAAATAGCTTCGAACAAAAGTCGTTAGATTATTTTGAAGGTGAAATGTGATATGTATTGCAATTATTTCCGTCAAGATACGGAAATGACATTTCTTTTCTTTTTCTTTTTTTTTTTTTTTTATAGATAGAAATCGATACCTCAAGGCCAACAATAGTTGCAGAGAATATCGATACGAATGGCATCATGAAATTTTTACAAAACCGCAATAAATCGTAATCGTGATAACGCGATCGATTATTTATTTGCTTATTTTCCCTTTTCTTTTTCTTTTCCTTTATTTTTTTTTTTTTTTTTTGTAAATGTCTGATAACCATCAGTGAGAACATTATTCTTGTTTCTTTTTTTTATTTCTTTGTTTATTTTAATTCATAAAGTTTTGTAATTGTAATCGTTTGAATTACACGCGTTGGCTATCGATCAATCGTAAAGAACATTATTTTGATTGCAGTGTATTTTTTAAATTCTAATCGTCGAATAAAATGAAACATCCTGTATATTAATAATAATAAGAAGAAGAAAGAGTAGAATAATAATAAATTTCGTTTTCACGGACATTAACGAGACCACATAACGTCCGTTTCGAGTATTTCACGTTTAATCATAGTAAAAAAAAAAAAAAAAAAAAAATCAACGACATTTGTTACTACGTTTACTAATAAGTCAGTCGAAATAAGTCGATAGTGAATTTTATCACGACGTATTTTTTCCTAGTATTCTCTAAGTGTTTTTTTTTTCTTTTTATTTTTTATTATGTGTATATATATATATATATATGCATAAGAACGTATCGAAGTTATCGTTCTTAACTCGAGTTAGAAAATATCACGAGAATTGTGTTACCTTGCATATTAGTATCAGCTAAAATAACTTTGCACTTTAACGTGTTAATCTAGTAGACGTCCATTTGACTTTATGGTTAACTTATCGAGCTTATTCGAATTTGTAGACGATAATCGATTGGACCCTGCCTCTTCCCCCCCTCCATCTCTCTCTCTCTCTCTCTCTCTCTCTCTCTCTCTCTCTCTCTCTCTCTCTCTCTCTCTCTGTCTCTCTGTTTTTAAGAAATGTATCGACAATTTTTTTTTTTTTTTTTTTTTTATTAAAATAATATTAAACCCTTCGTTATGCACGTTCGAACGCACAAAATTACTCATCAGTATTGCAATATTACATATTTACGCGAGGTACAACGTTTATTATTGAACTGTGTTAAAAAAAAAAATAAATAAATAAAAGGATAAATAAATAAATAAAAAGAATCGTAACATTCGACAATTTTTTTTCATTATTTCATTATTGATTAAATATTTTATGAGATATTAACGTTTTTAATTTATTTGAATGTTCCGTGTATACGCATGTACGCGCGATAGTTTAATTTTTCTTTTTTCTTTTTTTATAAGCAATTTAGTTTCTTTTATTTTCATAAATTTTGTAAAAAAAAAAAAACAGAAAGAAAAAGGGGAAAGAATCGAATCTTGACGATTTCATTATTCCATTATTTCCAATTAAATAATTCGCATAGCAGTAACGTCACGCAATTCAAATCGCAATGCGCGTTTTTATAAACCGCGTTTTTGGAGTATCGAATTTTTTTTATTCGAACCGTCGGAAACAATAAAATTATTATTCCCGTTACTATGATATTTCCCTGATAAATATTTTGGAAATAATATTTTCGCCGTGAAAATTTTTTTCCCTCGAATACGACGAAAAGAAAATAAAAATAAAACAAAAAATAAAGAAGAAAAAAGAACGACGAAACAGATGACGCGTATTTAAAGGGTTGACGGAAGATGATGAGAAGTAAAAAAAAAAAAATGCTTGTGAAAGTGTGTACTCCTCGTACCTTTGTGAAAGAAAGTTCGAATTATTCTGATGGTCCTTTTATAAAAGTCCCAATCGAGAATGCATCCGTTTCGAAAGCTGAATCATTAATCTCTCTCTCTCTCTCTCTCTCTCTCTCTCTCTCTCTCTCTCTCTCTCTCTTCCTCACTCTCTTTCTCTTTTTCTCTTCCTGCAACGTTTTCGTGAGGGTCCCTTTCTCCGATCAAGCCCCCTAATTTTCTTCAATGAGTTCGTGCACGAAGATGGGTATCGTAGCCGAAAATGGTCGTCTCGATAAATGGATCACATTGGAAGAGCGAAAGCGATTCAACTTCTCAAATGGAAAGGAGAAGATCGATTGCTTTCAATGCTCGTGTTGAAAATCATACCTTGAATAAAAAAAAAAAAAAGAGATGGTGTGTGTATGTTCATTCGTTCGTTCGTTCGTTCGTTCGTTCGTTCGTTCGTTCGTTCGTTCGTTCGTTCGTTCGTTCCAATTACGTCCACTTTGATGAACGTTCAGTTAATGTCGACTTGTTTTCGAAAAATTCGTAACATTATTTCGAATAAAAATTTATATCCCTAGGGTTCTTTTTCTTCCTCTCCTTTTTATTTACTTATTTATTTTTTTTTTTCTTGGAAAAATTTTCTATCGAAAATATCTTGCAAGTAAAAAAATAAAAGACAAGAAAAAAGAAACGAATCAAGATTCGTTTGTAATCGATAAACTTTTGTAAGGCGAATTTTTTCAAACATTTTTTTTTTCTCGAAATATAATTTATATATATATATATTTATATATATATATATAAATTTATATATATATATAAATTTATATATTTCTTATAATTCATATATTTCTTTCCCCATATATATATATATATATATATATATATATATATATATATATATATGGGGAAAAAAAACGACAGATCGAAATTTCGCAATTCGTAATTTTTTAATAAAAATTTTTGTTAGGACAACTATATTCTTGTATTTTAAAAAATTTTCTATTGAGAATGTTTTGAAAAAAAGAATAAAATAAAAGAAAGAACTAAATCGAATCTCGAAATTGGATTTATAATTTAAAGTGTATATACATACAAAATTTATTTGTGTGTATTTATGTATATATATATAACAGTATTCCTATATTCTTCAAAATTTTCTATTCATTGCCTTGAAAAAACAAAAAATTATATATATATATATATATATATATATATATTATTTTAAATATTTTACTCAGCTATGTATATCTGCAAATGGTTACATAAATTCGTTAATAATAAATTAATCGTACAAATAAATAAACAGTTATAAGAATCGATTTACGAACTTTCCACGTGATCGATTAAACGTTACTAAAAATAAGCCATTGGTACTCTACCGCCAATCCTTTTTATTTATTTATATAATTATTTTTCTTTTTTTTTGTTCTTTATACATTCGCACGCAACAACAACGCAAAATCTCTCGTTTCATTGAATTCGTTCGGCCATCGATGGACGTTCGTGTCGACGACGTTTACTTCAACTCCTTTATCTCGTGCTTATCTCGTTCGATCGATTTGTTCTCTTTCGAATTCTCGATCCTCGATAGAGTTCAGCGAACTTATAGCGGTCTACCTAGCAATGTATTTGGTTCGCCAGGCTCGGCAGGCTCGCTAACACCGGTTTTGTGATAATCTTTAGATCGAGGAGTTAAATTGGATGAACTTGATCGTAACTATAATTTCTTTTTTGTTTCTTTTCTTTCTTTTTTCTTCTTTTTGGTTGGGTAAATAGGAATATGTATGGGAGACGATAATGTTAACTGACGCAAATCCTCTCGAGAAATCTTACAAAGACCGAACAGATAATACAAATTTACGATTGAATATTTTCGCGCGTTGTATAGTGATAGTGGTGCGCTGTCGTTGATCCTGACGATAACTTTCGATAATAAAAATCAAAAATGTACCTGTGACAGACGTGTGACCAAAAAGAGAAACTCCCAATTTGAGGCTTACGATTATTAAATTATTAATCCTACTATTCGTATATGCAAAAATGTGTGCGCGCGATTAACGTGAACGAAGGAAGAAAAGAGAAAAAAATAAAATAATAATAATAATACTAATAATAATAATAATAATACTAATAATAACAACTGGAAGATTTGTGTGACCGAGCCAGAAGAGAGAGAAAGCAAAAAAAAGGGGGTGGGGGGAAGGAAAGAAGGAAGAAGAAAATAAAAGTAAGAATAAAAACAAGAATAAGAAAGGAAGGAAGAAAGGAAGAAATCAAAATTAAAAAGAAAAAAAAAGAAAAGAAAGGAATATAAGAAAAAAGGGGAGATCACTCGCAAAACCCCGATCGACGTAGTTAATAAATCGGGTCATGAGGACATGAACGACCCGAGTTTAAGGGAATCCGAGGATCAAGCGCTATTATCGGTACATCCAAATCAAGATGGCGGTGGATCATCGGGATGGTACGCCTCGTCGTCGATCACCGAATCGACTTTCGAAAGTCTCGCATTGGACGTTTCTTACGCGGGATTGGACGTGTCCTCTCGCGATCTCGTTGATCATGCAACGAGTAGTTATCGAGAGACGAGAGAAGGAACGGGAGGAGTTGGAGGTGGAGGAGGAGGAGGAGGAGGTGGTGGAGGTGGAGGAGGAGGAAGAGGTGGAGTTGGAGTTGGAGTTGGAATTGGAGGAAGAGACGACGAGGATATTGAAAGAAAGGCGATTAGGGATGATTTGTGGGAAGACATTGGTGTCGTCGAGTATCTCGAAAGAAAACTTGGACCACCTGATGAAAGTACACCCGAGGAACGCGTCGAGGCACTGAGAGAGGTCTTGGCAGAAACTGATATTCACGAGGGCGACGGGGACCTATCGGATTTTCTATTTCACGTAGCTAGGACGAAACACGGGAGGATCTACATAAGAGTCATTCGTACTCTGCTACTAAACAGAGGTAGGGGGTGTTGTTGTTGTTGTTGTTATTATTGTTGTTTACTAAACGCAATCGTCGATTCGAGAAATAATCCTTTAATCGTCCCTACGACGGGGTAGGACATATACATAATACGTATTTATCATTTTGTTGTTTTATACCTTCGAACGGTTTTAGGGTCCTGTTTTTCTATGGGATAAAAAAGACATCATGTTACGATAAATGATCGATAAATGATCGATAGTTCTATCGATCGATTGAACGGCGACAGTGATGGGGGCCATCGTTGTGAACGAATTTTTTTTTACTTTTTTTTTTATTATTATTATTTATTATTTATTATTATTATTATTATTATTATTATTATTATTATTATTATTATTATTAATTTGACATTCGGCTTTTATTTTACGCGTATCGAATTAATTTCGTCGTTCGTCGAATCGAATTTTTGTTTCTTTCTTTCTTTTTATTTTTTTTTTTCATTTTTTGGGAAATCATGATTTTTTACGCAGAGAGAATTATCGATCGTCGCGATTTTTTAATTGGTACGAATACGAATCGAACGTTAATTTATTATTGTTTTATTAAAAAAAAAAAAAAAAATGGAGGAGGGGATATTAGAGAGGGTTTGGCAAATCGAGTTTCTCTCAAAAATTTCTTCTCTTACGAACTCTTCGTATAATAAAAATTCAATAATCAAACGTAAATTTTGTATCGTTCAGGATATTACAAATTTTTTATTACATAAAAAAAAAACAATTTACAAAAGAACAAATTTCATTTAAACGATTTCCTTTTCTTTTCTCTCTTTTTTTTTTTTTTAAATCACTCATTCGTACATTGAAAAACGATCGAATGTGATCTGCAAGTGGTCGAATCTGAACTAAACAAAAACCTGGATAAATCGATGCAGATTTTCACGAGATCGTCGAACGAATGATTTTGATGAGCTGTGATTTCTTTTCTTTTTTTTTTTTTTTAGATTGTAACAGTCTCGAGTGCCTTTTTTTTCTATTTTTTTTTTAAATAAACATTTTTTTTTTCATCACTCTTTATCTCACAAATCGACGAACGATAAAAACGATATAAGAATATCGTAGGAAAATTCTCGTCGATTGGTATGGAAACCAGTGAAATCAATTTTAGCGAAGCTGTCGAATGCAAGTTTGATTTTGTGAAGATAAAAGAAGAATAAAAGAATTGGTATTTGGAATGAAAAACATGTTTGTGCGATAAGACGACGACAGGAAGAGGACGACAGATCGGAGATGTTTGAGTTAAATAATAAATGTTTACGATTTATCTGTACGACGATATTTATCCGTACGTGTAATCTCTGCTCAGCTGACCGTGTAATAGTTACTTACACTTGCGTTAAGCTAACGTGACGAGACAGTGTTATGTGTCTATCTTTCTGAAAGTTCTTTTCTTTCTTTTTTTTTTCTTTTTTTTTCAATCTTTACGTACGTATGCACGTATGTATATTTATATACATATTTATGAATGTATATATATATATATACGTATATATGTATATGTATATATATATATATATATATGTTTTTATGTACGTATGTATCTTTGATGTTATGACCACCTGAGCTGTCATTTCGTAATAAATTAAATTTCGAATGGAAAATTTACAAATAACAAATTAGAAATAGAGACTGAGAGTGAGAGGTAGGGAGGTGAAGGAGGAAGAGAGAGAGAGAGAGAGAGAGAGAGAGAGAGAGAGAGAGAG
>OU426852.1:8020541-8065541 GCA_911387685.1 Dolichovespula media | reverse complement strand
TAGATATATGTAACGTGTGTGTGTGTTGCACCGGCTTCGCGATAGTCTCCTCTCTCGTCATATCGTGCGTCGTTGTCGATGTCGTTGGCATCGACGATTGGGGGACGGTGGGGTGGTGGTGGGTGGTGGTTGGATGGTCATTCGAGCTCGACGCCGATTGGTCGAATCTCTCTGGTAGAGAAGCTTTTTTGTTTTTACGACGATAATTTTGTACGTATCCCCTCGAGATCGTGGGATTATTAATTTTTTTTTCTTTTCATTTTTCTTTCCACCGTTTTCGAAGTAATTTACGCAGAAGAGAGTGGGAGAGCGCGCGCGCGCCTTCGTTCGCTCGACTTCACCCCCATGTACTTAATATAGTATTGTTATCTTTTTCTTTCTTTTTTTCTTTCTTTCTTTTCTCTCTCTTTTCTTCTTCTTTTGGTGCGTTTTTTTTCTCATTTAATTTTTTTTCTCCCCCAATCGTTTTCGTTTTCCCCTCAAACGTATTTTACGAAGGTTCATTAATAAATTCATCGATGAATAAGTAATAATTCACGTGTCATCCAGGTATCAATCGAAATTATCGCGATAATAGAAGACGTAGAATGGATACTATATTCGTTGGTAACGCGATTTAACGCGCAATATAGACATTTTGTCTGTAAGATGACGAATCATTACGAGTATATATGTGTATATTTTTAATGTGTGACGATGAGAATCTCTAATCTGTGTTTCTTTTCTCTTTTTTTTCTTCCTTCGTTCTTTTAATTTTTCTACGAGAGTAACGAATACGAAAGAGAGAGGGAGGGAGGGAGAGAGAGAGAGAGAGAGAGAGAGAGAAACGATGATCGAAGGTCAACGACAAAAAGGAAAGAAAAAAAAACATATTACGTAGTAACGTATAGCGTAAGACGCTCGGTATGATTTCATTCGCTTTAAAAAGTTTTCTAAAGTTTCTAGATTAGCTTGTTCGAAACTATTCGTAAATATATATATATATATTGTTTTTCAAGTAATTTATTTATTAAATACAGACCGATTAGGATTAGCCAATCACAATTGTGATAATTTAAAATGGACGAGAATATGGTATTAATCGAATCGTATATTAAGAAAAAGAAGAAATTCGCGCTTTAATCCAAGCTCTTGACCGTGAGTCTTTCCTTCTTTTTTTTTTCTCTCAATAAAACAAAAACGCTTAACGATCCTTGACATCGTTACTGCTCATTGTTCGCCAGTTTTATTGGAAATATGGTATTATGTAAGTGTTTTGTACGTACAATTACATATGTATATTTATGTGCACTCGGGATCTGTTTTTAAGCAAACGAACGAGGTTACGTTAGGGTTTCTTTTTCCTTATCTTTTTTCTTTTTCTTTTTTCTTTTTCTTTTTTCTTTTTCTTTTTTCCTTATATATTTCATATATGCAAGAGTCAAGCTCGTGACACATAACCTCTATCTTCTCACATAACCTCTCTATCTTTGTCTCTCTCTCTCTCTCTCTCTCTCTCTCTCTCTCTCTCTCTCTCCCTCCGCATTAAGATATCACATTATTACATAGTTCGTTAGAAAATATGTATATTTCAAACTCGACGAGTATTAAGTTTACAAGATAAACGAGTAGATTCTGTATGTGTATATATATATATATATATATATATATATATATATATATACACATACACGCACGTAGATATTTACATGCATACGTACATAGCTCCATCGCGTGTAAACAAAGACTGATTTTTAATCGGTCTGATTCTCTCCGATGTATTTATAAACCCCCCGTCCTTATTTAAATGCGAAAGGCTTCACGGATTTCATACTATCAGAGTTTGGTCGGTGCTGCAAAGTCTTATGCAAGACTCGAGCAAACCTTACCTTTGCTCCCTTTCCCCTCCCCTCATCCTCCATCGTCCCTCCTTATTCTCTACCACTACACCCCCCCTCCCTTTCTCCTAACCAAAGAAAATCAATAATCACCTGTATCATCGTTTGAACGTTTATTTTGTTTTCGGATGGTCACACTATAAAAAGATTTTTAAAAGAGCCGAAAATAAAACGATGGAACGTACATAAGTCGATCATTATAAAAGCTACTTGTGTTGTATACGTATGTATATATATATATCTCTTTTTCTCTTCAAAATATTTTTTTTTTTTTTTTAAGGCAAAAGTCATTAATATATTTAATTTCGTTAGATTTTTATTTATTTATTTATTTTTTCTTTAAATTTAAGACGGTACATACACGTAACATACAAGTTAATGCAATCAAAAGTAACCTATGTCGTATAGATATAATTGTTTTATTTATATATTTATGTGATCACAAATCATTAATGGATTAAATCGTAATCGGATTTTCTAACGCACGCTGCTTTCATAATTAATGGCAATAGTCGTGCAAGTTCGCTCAATGAATCGTTCGTTTGAGTCAATGAAGTAAAAATAAAAAAAAATAAAAAGAAAGAAAAGTCTAAATCGTTTTTCGTAATCTTAAACGCAGAACGCTTAGATACACTTAATTTTCTAACGATCTAATCACCCTGTGTATCATCGAAGAACGATCTAATCCCGTGCATCATCAAAGATGGACGACCGTTGAATTAATGACTAAATTGCATCAGTATATTACATACTACGATATCGATCGTCTATACACACACACACACACATATATATATATATATATATATATATATATATATACACATACGTACAGTTATAAGATATCATGTTCGTATATTCACGCGGAAGTAAAAGTAAGTTGAATCTATAGTTACACGAAATAGGGTCATTTGTATTACGTCATGACTTTAGATAATTGAAATTAATTTTCCGATGGAGAGATAGAAAAAGATAGAAAGATACATAGGAGGAGAGAGAGAGAGAGAGTTTATAAATTCTTATAAGGGAGATAAAAGCTTTATTAAGAGGGACAAAGCACGTTTGCATATTGAAATTCAATATCGTCACTCATGTAATATACTCGTAATAATAACATTTTCACGATACGTGAACAAAAACAAATATGAACGTACGCACATACTATATATATTTATATATATATATGTTTGCATACATAAATCGATGTTTTCTATTCGTTTTAATTTACAATCCCGATGCAGCACGCATGCATTGTATTACATTTCGTATTATTTAATGGTACGTTTTATGCTCGTTACTTCGAACAACCATATTCTATAATCGTTGTCGTTATTTTATATATATATATATATATATATATATATATATCGATTAGTTTAACAATTGGAGAAATACCAGAAAAATGAAAAGAAAAATTGAAATCGTTGTTTTAAGGTATTGTACGAATCAATTCTCAATATTACGTATACAGGATGTTAGTCTGTAAATATATATGTATATATATCCGTTCGGAAATATCAAGCGATTGGTGGTTGGTCATAGAAAGAAGTTTCGTAAAAAAAAAAAAACGTGCACGATTCTGAGTCGGTTACAAGGTGCGTGTAATTTTTCTTTCCTTGTTTTTGTTTCTTTTTTCTTTTTTTTTTTTTTTTGCTCGTGACCCTCTCGGGTCATAAAGGTCAAGATAGAAGAATTTATACGGCAGCGGTCATTTTCAAAAATCTAGTGAAAAAACAAAACAAAACAAAATTGTCACCGATCATCGTTCACGAGATAATCAAAATCTTAAGTATTAAATTTAATTGATTTTTAATATAATAATTTGAGTAATCGTCGGACTACGTTATATTTTGAAGATTATTTATTGGAACGGGATTAACTGATCTTTAACTTCTTCCCAAAAATACACGAGCGTTCGATTGATTGATGAATGTATTCGCGTAGGACAGAGTATAAAAATAATCATTGCAATTACAGCACGTATCTGTTCAATCAATCGTGTTAAGGTATCGATTATTTCGTAAACGAAATATTCGTAGCAATGAAGTTTTTACTATAATATGATCTTTTATCGCGAATAACGACGAGCTGGTATATGCACGAATATACAAAAAAAAAAAAAAAACATAAATAATAATAATTTATAGATATCCGTTAAAAAAAAAAAAAAAAAAAAATAGAACAAAAATTTTCGAAGGAAAGAAAAACTGCGTTAACCTTCGTAACGCGGAAAAAAGGTCGCGAATTAAAAGAAAAAGAACAAAATAAAAAAGGAAAAACGGAAGAAATAAAGAAAAAGAAATATTTACACGTCTCTTCTTGTAGCTGACTCAGAGTCGTGCACATATTTTTTTATTTCTTTTTTTTTTTTTTTTTTTTTTTAACTTCAACCAGTCGGGAGATATTTGTTCGGACATATATGGACGAACAATCAGTATACAATGTATATATTTATATATAGCTTAACGTTCATGTTAAATCAACAAAATTATTAAACGGTATATAAATAATGATGAAATAATTCAAGTTGGATCAATGATTTGGTTGTTACGAGTATTTAAACAATTAACTTAAACGATAATAACGAACAATTAACGTAAACGCATATGTGTAAAGAAATATAATACTAATCAAAAGAGATTACAAACAAAAAATTCATGGCTGTGCGATAGAGAGAGGGGGGGAGGATGGGGGGAGAGAGAGAGAGAGAGAGAATGTGAGAGAGTAATAACATGCGCTTTATCAATGATCAATGATATCACAATGATCAATGATCGAATGTGATCTATTTGAAAGTTTATAAAGAACGATATAAAGGGTTAGATTAATCTAAAAAAAAAAAAAAAAAAAAAAATCAGGGGTGTGGTGGTGGTGGGTAACGAAATGGGTATGGTAGTTCTTGGTGTTGGAGTTGGGGTCCGTGTAAGGGCCTCTCCATTGGTGTACCCTGGAGGACGAGGAGGAAAGAGATAAACGAAGCTGGAGTGCCAGGTTGGATTTAATCGAAGAGGAAGGAACCTCTTCGAGTCATCATCATCGTCATCCTGATCATCATCGTCATCATTATCATCATTATCAACATCAGTATAATAATCAACAACAACAACAACAAATAGAACTACAACAAGAGCAACAACAACAACAACGTTATCAACGTCATCAACAACAGGAGGATGATTCTCAGGAGGATGATCCTTACGAATACGACGAGGACATCAGACCCTCAACGTCCTCGGTCTCATCCGAATTCGATTCTACCACCGAAAGTTATGAAAACGAAGTGGCTAAGTTCCTTCGTCTCGAGACGTATTATTCGCAAACGGGTTCGATACCTAACGACGTCCCAACCACTAGGGTCAGCGCTCCATGCTGGGACTGCAAGAGTTGTGTCGAAGGGACGCCATTGTTTCTTCTTGGCTCGCCGACCGACACACCCTGCACTTGCATATCCTGTCAGTACTATTAAACCTATCAAATCAAATAACAGTCTCCTCTTTAACATATACGACAATATATAATATATATTATATATATATAATGTATATATATATATATATATATATATATATATATATATATATATATATATATATATATATATATATATAATACCTTTTATACGAATAATATTTAGAAATATTTTTTGATTTTGTCCCGTGACGAACACACGTCGAGAAGAAGAACAAAAATAAAAAATAAAAAAGAAATGAAAAAGAAACGAACGAATGACCTATGACCGATCGACTGATCATTATCATTCAACTGATTATATTAATTATTCTTCTACGACGTGACGGGACACGAGCTTTCTTCGGCTTTTTATATCACGATTTTTATATATGTATACACACACATACATACACACACACACACACATATATATATATATATATATACACATATTCGTTGCACGTTAAAATGCTTAGATTTTTTTGGCGTATTCCTTATACTGTTAACAAATACGTAATTCGACGGTTCTTTGCTACGAGGGTATACTATACCAGTAAGCAATGTTTGATTTGTTTGTCCTTTTTTTTTCTTCTTCTTCTTCTTCATTACATCGTGCCAAACCAATAATTGCTCGGGACTAATAAAAGATAACGCGACGATAAATTGACTGGATTCAGAGAGGTAGTACTTACTATTACGTATCAGTGTGTCCTTGACTCTCTTTCTCTATCTCTATCTCTCTCTATCTCTCTATCTCTCTCTCTCTGTCACACACTCTTTCATAATCGTCATGCTTACGACGTCCAGAGATTTTCCTTATTCTTATTGGACGTCACGAACACGCGAACGATTTACGTTAGAGATTTTATATTCGTCGGTAGCCAATAGAACATTATTTGCGATTTCGAGATAGGAAACGTGATATAGATGGGTGTCATGCGTGGTTATCGTTTAGAATTAGATCTTTAGAATTTATAATCGTCGAATTAACGTGAACACGCGCGATCCGATTTATCCGTAGAATCATCTCACCCGTTTTTTTTTTTTTTTGATATTTTTAGTATCACGGTGTGCGTCTATCAAATGCCGCAAATTCATTTTTGTGCGTAACCCCGATAATTTATATTAATCCCGTCAATATATTATTTGTATAGATACGACGAAGATTTTTACGCGATAAAAATTTATTTCGTTGGTATCTAATGATACATAATAATAGTACATAATAAGTATACGAGAACGTTAAAACATATCGTATATAAGTTGATAAATTTTATATTCGATATAAATATAAATTGAGAACGAGTAAAAGGAAAGATAAAAATTGTCTGTAATTGATTGTGACGTAAAACGAAAAATGGCGGAAATGTCTGGCACGATAGAAAAGCGTATGAAAGACTTTTGCGCCTCTACCTCCCCCACTCAACCATCCATCCATCCATCCATCCATCCGTCCGTCCGTCCACCCACCCACCCCTTCTCCACCTCAACACATTCCACCTTATCCATGTTTCGTCACGTGACAAAACACGAGAAGAAGATCGTAAGGTCGTTCAAACTTCACACGCCAATATCGAATGAAAACTCGTCTGCGTCGTGTCGTGTTTAATTATAATAATTTTTAATATAATCATTGTCATTATCACGTATGTACATAATTTCAATGCTTCTTTTTAGATTTAACGCTGCCTGGCAAAGAAATAATACATACATACATACATATATATATATATATATATATATATATATATTTCTTTTTTTTTTTACCGAAGGACACGGTGCATTTTCTGCAAGATGCTTATGCGTCTCTTAACACACGCGCGCGCGTGCGCACGCATGTTTATTATTCTTTTTCGCACATGCCACTGTAAATATATCAGCTGCTTTGTCTAATACAATGATCGCTATTGCATTTTGTTCACGTTTATCTTCTTTGTTATTTTCATTGAATTATCATGTACTGTATAATATCTATATGCATAGTACATATTTATATATTAATCTGCGTTGTATAAATATTATATGTATTACTATGTATACTACTCTGTAATATACAAATATTATACACATTATTACGTATACATAGTGTATATATACAGAGGTTACTTATAGCTTATGCTATATGTATATATGTATATATATATATATTTCGTAAAGGTATAATAATTATTATTATATATATGTAATAATTATTATATAATATGTATAATATTTGTATATTTTATATATATAACATTAATATATTGGACAACCAAATTACCAATATTACTATATATTATATAGAATTACTATATAGAAAAAATATATTAAAGTAAATTAAAACTAGCAGAGAGTTGGTAAAGTCGTACGAAACATCGTTTCGTTCTTTTTACATAAGTGCACTAGGAGAAAAAAGATTAATTTGATCGATAAATATTCTTTAAAGGAACGAAGAATAATATTTGTGGTCTCTTACGTAATGTCGTTAAAGTTTTATTGGAAAAATATTCTTAGATGAGGCTGCGGCGTTGGGTGGGAGGGGAGGGAAGAAAGGAAGAAAGAAACGAAAAAGAAAAAAAAAACGAAAAAGAACGCGTGTTCACTTATGTGTTGTAATTTCGTTTATGTGACAAGCAAACGAGGTAAAAATTACGAGAATACGTCGTGTAAGACGTAAACGAGGTTTGAGAAAGAAAGAAGAAGAAAAACGAGTATATATATATATATTTTTTTTTTTCTTTATGTATATGGAAAACCATAATCGAATTTTTTCACGAAAGCGCGTTACCGCGACCCGCATTGTTCGTGATTATTTTAGATTATCACTCTCGCTAGTATGGGCTTTTATTCGACGGATGAATCATTCGCTGCTCCCCTCCCTTACTTGGAATATTTGCACGGATTCCAGTCGTGTTAGATTAGCGCCGTGCATCTAAACTGGTTTTCGTGACAACATGAGAAAGGACTTTAACGCAACCGGTTTTAAATATCTCTGAGAAGGTTTCTGATATGTACCGCTTTATGGCGAACTGTGAAATCATTTTTATCAAAATCTTAGGATCCATAAACTAATTTTCAATTTATATATTTTATTTTAATTTATTTTATTTTATTTTACTCTATTTCTTTCATCCTTTTTTTGTTCATTTCGTTTCGTTTTTACTTATTTTATTTTACTTTTTTTTTTTTATTTCTTACGTGTCACCAACGACGGTTCGTTCATTAAAAGGAAAGGATGTAAAAATGAATTATTTTCTTGTTAAATTTTTTTTCGTATTAATTTTTCTTGATTTAATCGTAATTGATTATTGTAAATTAATTTCGACGATACAGTAGAATGTCAAGGTGGTTGTATTAAAAAAAAAAAAAAAAAAAAAATAAATAAATAAAATAGAAAAAGGAGAAATTTTACGAAAATTAATTATTCGAGCAACAGAGTTGAGTCTTAATAAAATTAATTCTCAATTAGTGAATCCAAAATAAAGTTAAGCCAAAAAAATTGTACGATTATAATCGACTATGCTGACTATAATTGCATTTCAACGAAATTATTTTGCAAACTAAAAAAGTAAAAAAGAAAACCCCACGAGAGTTAATTACATTTAAACAGTTTAATTTTAATGAAATCAAAAAGAAAAAAAATATATATATGTATAACAAATAATTCTACGTAAATTATTTATTAAACAAAATTATTCATTTATTTCATTTGTGAATTTATCATATTTTATTTCTATATTTAATTATCTTTTAATTTAATCGTAATTATATATTAACAAGATCATTGTGGCGAGAGACAGTCGGATTTCGATGATATTATTATTAAAGATAAATGGGGGAGGGGGTGGGAAAGAAAAGGATTCCGTGAAAATTAATTGCCACGGTAATTTGAACAACAAAACGGTGCTCTGTATCGATAATAACAAAATCCATTTGGAAAAATTATTATACGAGTATATCATTAATCAGATTGCGACAGGTAGGAATTTCAATGAGTTTCGAATGATTAATCGAATGAAAAAAAAAAATATTTTTGGAAAATCCTTCAAAAAAAAAAAAAGAAAGAAAGAATGTAAGGAAGAATGAAAAATAGAGGAGAGAAAAAAAATGTGAAGGAGAATCGTGGCCAGTTGATACTTTCATCAGAAAAGTATGACGATGGTCGATCGACCATATATCACCAATGTGTTCCTGATCACCTTCTACCGGTAATACTGGTTCGTCCAGGTAAAAGGGAAGGAAAAGTACCGATGCCCAAGGGAAAGCAATAATAATAATAATAATAATAAAATGAAGAAGAAGAAAAACATCGGGCTAGTTTTCGATATAATCTTAATGGAGAGAGTCGATCTTCCATTTAAAAGCTTGTGATCTCTCTGTCGTAATCGTCTTTGGAATCTAAACGGGTTTATCCCTTCTAGAAAATGATAATGACGTTCTACGTTGTGAAATGACCTATATGCCCTTCGAGAGGAACCAGGCTATACTACGCATGCATTCCTTTCGAAAGTAACATTCCAAAAGAAAGAAAGATATTTTTTCGAATGGACCACGTGTCAAATTTCATTTCGTTTTTTCTTTCCTTTTTTTTTTCTTCTTCGTTATCTTTTATTTCTCTTTCCTCTCTTTCTTTTTTTTTTTCTTCGTTCACTTGATCGTTATTAACGATACAATTGATTGCTTACAACGGTAAATAAATTAATTGATTGATTATTCATTAAGAATTTTATACTATCAATTGATTTTCTTATTTGTTAATTATATGTCGAGTTGAAAAAAATTAATATATTAAAACAGAAGTGTACTGAATTTATTCGTATATGTTAAATATATACATATTTTTTTTGTCATTATATTAATATATTAGAGAGAAGTATGTGTGTTTAAACTTAATAATATATAATAATATGGAATAATATATAAACTCTAATATTATTTATTATAATATATAATATATATATATATATATATATATATATATATATATATATATATATGTATGTATATTATATTTTTAATATATACTATAATAAATATATCTAAAAGTATAGAAAAAAAAATATATATATATATTCAACAAATAATAATAATAATAATAATAACAACAACATTAATAATAGCAACGATTAATAATTCAATCACATTCTCTAAAATGATAAAATCACCAAGGAAGAGAAAGAAAAAAAATAAAAGGAAAAGAATCAAAAAAAATTCCGCGTGCATGGTCGATAAAAAAAAAAAAAAATAATAAAAAAATAAAATAAACCCGAAAACGAGAAAATTAAATTAAACACGAACTCGAGCAGTTCAAAGATATTAACCATAAGCTTTGAGGATACACAAAATACATAACATATACATATAAATTGATATACGTGTTTACGACGTTGCGTCCGTGTATTATTGGCGCTCGTACGCATGAACCATTCAACACGTGCCGATTGCATTCTCTCCCAGTTACTATGACGCCAGGTAGAGAAGATGATGGCGTCTGCGCCATAGTCTGCTTCGTCTCTCCTGGATCGATAAGTTTGCAAGAGTTAATTCAGACGCTGCTGCCGCCGCCACGGTGGTGGTGGTGGTGGTGGTGGGGTAGGTAGCAGCAGGGGGTGGTGGTAGTGGTAGTAGTAGTAGTAGTGGTTGATGGTTGGTGGATACCGGTATTCCATTATCCAAACTACTCTACGATAGTGGTGGGAACGCTCAAAATCATCGGACGCGGATCATTTCGGTGTTATGTTCGTTCGTTCGTTCGTTCACCTAAACGCGTCGCCAACGTCATTGTCATCGTCATCGTCGTCCTGTTCTCGTCCTTATCATTAACACCCGCGTATCGTTCCAAGTTAATATTATTTATTTATTTATTTATTTATTTATTATTACGCTCGTGTAAACGCATACGAAAACATCACACGCGCGCGGTGGGTGCGGATGCCGTAAGGCGGGCGGGCTTGCGCGCGCGCGCACTCCTTCCAAAATATTTGGGAATTTTATAATAGAGAAGTAGAGTAACACGACGAACCAACCAATCCGATCTATGATCGCGTAATTTACGAAGGATATTCGGGATCTATCGATTACGGATCCATGGATCTGTCCTCTTTTTGAAGAATCTCAATTTAATATCGTCTTTCATAAGTGATTATTATATATATATATATATATATATATATATATATATATATATATATATGTATGTATGTATAACGAACGTGTGTTCTCTGATTGATTTGTTTTATGATCGACGAAAGAGAGGATTAAAAAAAAAAAAAAAAACCAAGAAAGCGAAAAATGTGAAAAAATCGACGAGATAAGTGACTTCATTGTTTACGTATATATAGAGAAGCATATATGATTATTGGCTCTGTTGTGTTGTTAAAGGGAGGGAGAGGTTGGGGAGGAGGAGGGAGGGTGATGATGGTGGTCCATCCATTGTTCTCAGCTAAATAGCATTCCTTGAATTCTACGTGTAAGAATCATACCCTGTTGCAACATGTTATCCCGTACTCTCAGTGCATTTACCATGCGCGGACGGAGGTCGTCGTCTTCCGCCAATAACGCGGATAATCAAAGTAATAGTGGTGGTGGTATGTTCAGTCTGGACAGTTCAGGTAATTTTTTCTTCTTTTAGTTTTTCGTATCGAAGAAAATTTTACGCGAATTGATCCGATAAAAATGAAATACGTGAAGTAAAAGGAGGAAAAAGTATTTGACGATGACACGACGAACTTGTATAATGTTGGCTTGATAAATCATTCTTATGGGAGATTAGATAATTGTAAAACGGGGATATATATATTTAAAGTCGCTCGGTGACCCGTTATAATTGATATAAATAGTTATGGTAGGAATCGATTATTCGTTCGAGCTTCACGTCTGACGATGAAGAAATTCCCGATACGTTAAGTATTTTTTACTTTAAAAATAAATTCGTATATATATATATATATATATATATATATATATATATATATGTTGAATATATGTTGAACTCTCCATATATAAATTCCATTCTGTCATTTCAATTCTCAACACAAGATCTTGAGATCTAAATCATAGTAGTTCACTCTTTGCACGTATTTATTTATTTATTTGTTTATTTGTTTGTTTTTTTTTCTTTTCGTTTTATTTTCAGCCTCTTCGCAATTTTATATACAAATTGATTTATTTTATATAAAACTCAATGTCTCTTCGTTAAATATAATTACACACACACACACATACACATATACGTACCGTACCTACATATATACATACATGTCTACAATATATATGGTATAAATAAAGTACAAATACGAATAAAATATTATTTGTTTTCTTTTTTTCTTTTTTTTTAGTTCTATGCAGCAACCGGGTGAGCCAAATGACCAAGACCTATAATGACATTGAGGCAGTTACAAGGCTTCTGGAAGAGGTAATAAATAGTGCTCGAACAATTTATTTAAGGGCCATAAAATATTAAAATTTAACATTATACGAACATTTAAGAGTATTTTATATTTAATATTCGTATTATCGTCCGGATAGAAAGAAAAAGATTTGGAATTGACCGCGCGGATTGGTAAGGAACTATTGACGCACAATCAAAAACTAGAGAGCACCGTGAATGCCCTGGAGGCCGATTTAAAAGAGGCGAACGAAAAGATCACACAGTTGAATCATGAATTGTTCAAGAAGACCGAACTCATACAGATACTTACGAACGATGTCGACGAGTCAAGCTCCGAAGGTGGTACGCCAACTGGTTTGCGTGGTATCAACTTGGACATGATGCAGAGGAAGATAAGTACATTGGAGGATGAGAACAAACAATTGCGTAATGAATTTTCCAAGTTGATAAACGAAACTAATGATACCGAGGAACAGGAGGCCCGTCTGGTTAAGGATATTGCCGCTCAATTAGGTTCGTTCGAATATAATATTATTATTATTACAAATAATTAAATATTGAAATACATACATACATACATACATATATATATGAAAATATTTGTATGAAATTTTTGTAATATACGAAATGTCCTATATCTTCATTTTTTTTTTTTTTTTTAATATCGTTAACAGCAAATGCCAATATGGAGGCGGACGGTATGGCCGAGGAGCTTGGTCGGCAGAAGGAAGAAAATAGGTTACAGCACGAGCAAATAGTTAGTCTTACCGCTAAATTAGCTGAAACTGAGCTCAGGTTAGCTCAGCTTATGGCTGAGCATGACGAGGTCGGAGCCACTCTAGTCATTACCAGAGATAATCAGAACACCCTTGCCAGTGAACTTGCTGAATTCAAGGAACGATACGCCGAGGTATATTACTACAAAAATTTATACATCTCTGTTTTTTTTTTCTTTTTTTTTTTGTTCTTTTCTTTTCAACCTGAAGTGTTAGTAATAGCTGATGCAACGGTGGTATTCATAAAAAAATAAAAAAGAAAAGAATACAAATCTAACTGAACTCGTTTACTCGTCAATCCAGGTTGTAAATCTGCTCTCGGAAACGCAAGAACAGTTGCGTAAACAAAGAAAACGCGGAATGCCAACTGTCAGGGGTGGATCGTTGTTTCCCTCGTTGGGTGCAGCGCCACAACCGGACTCGATAGCTTCGGAATTGGAATCATCTCTGTATTCGGAGCTTAGTCTCGATTCTGGTATCATAACTGATCGAACGTACGTCAACATTTCAATTGTTTGCTCTTATACATGTGTATATACTCAGAGGTATATAACGACGAGACTTTCGTTATTTCTTTTTTTAAATTAATTTAGGCCAACATACAAGAAAGTATTCGAAACGGTCCGTTGTGCCTCCCGTGCGTCTTACACCAGCGCAGATATGAATCAATTCCCTCGAATAGGGTCTATGACAACGTCAACTTTGTCGAGTGGTTCAATGGGTCCGCGCATGAGTTGTGGCCAAGTTAAATCCAATATACCATACGGTTTTACAAGTTTGGATTCGACCGGGCACAGCGAGAGCGAAGGTTCCCTTTTCACTGATTATGATGATTATCCGTACGTATTCATCAGGAAAAATACTTTACAATTGGATTTTTACGAGAAGAGAATCCGTATCTAATTGATTGTTATTTATTTTGTTTTTTGTTTATTTTTTTTTCCCCCTTTTTATCAAACAGAGGACCACAAAGGATCGGAGTACCCGGTGCACCTGGTGCAGCGGATTTGGAAGCAGCTTTACGTCGATTGACACCAGCGGAGGTGCTAGCTAGGCGAGCGTGTTTGAGTACCGGGGCTGGATATAACTATGATTACGACGGCGGGATTCTACACTCACCGCCTACATTTTTACCGTTTGGGTGTCGCACTCCCGACAGTATAATGTCGACCGGTAGCAGCGGTAATCTTAGCGGTTTCAGTGGTAACACAGGAAACGCTTGGAGGGTACCGGAGAAATTGCAGATAGTAAAGCCTATGGAGGGTTCTCAAACCCTGCACCATTGGTCGCAATTGGCCACGCCAACGTTGGGCGGTTTGTTGGAGGATAGACCGGGCGTTAGAACGCGGGGTGGCCGTGGCCTTGAGGATCTGGGTTTGTTAACGTTTACGTTGTCGGATTTGGAGGAGGACGAGGAATACGCTAATCCCGGTAAGCTGTTCCAAGACACGGGCTCGGTTTATACCTTCACGAATAGCACGGTATTACATCCGGACGAGCATAACACGAGCGTGACCCCGAGTATAGTTGGTAGTAGGGTCGCTACCGCACCTAGCAGCGTCGTTAATTCCGGAAAGAACAGTCCGCGTGCACGGAGCCGAAGCAATTCGACGTCGACGTTCTCGACTACCTTAGGACTTGCTAAGATGTTAAACGAGAGAGGTATCAAGGCCGTAACGCCTTCGTGCGTGGGTACATCCTGCGGAGCCGGAGCTACGCCAAGCGCCGAGAGAAATTTCATACCTACGGCGACCCCGTGCAATAGCCCGGACGCTAGTCCCCCGGCAACGAGATCAACGTCACCACCACCTCAGCCTTCGCATCCTCCACATCCAGAGGAGTCACCGTCTGCACAGCAAGAAAATACGTCGCTGTCGTTCAGCCTGTTGAGTAGCGGGGCCGAATTATTGAAGCGTACTTTCAGTGGCGATACCTCGCAATCGCAAATTAATAAGAGAACGAGAACAACAGCTACGTCGTCGTCGTCGTCGTCGTCGTCGTCGTCGAAAACGACGTCGTTGACGAGATCGGAGAAAAAGGCATTGTCCGGGATACGATTGGTCGAGAAACTCGAGAGAATCGGAATAGATGCTATAATGTCGACGACGATTGCTGGATCGTCGTCGTCGATCTCGCCGTTGGCATTACAGGGTGCTCTGTATACGCGACGTTCGATGAAGAGCCCGATGGCCCAACTGACCTTCCTCAAGACTTCGATATCCTCGAGCGTCAGTCAGGAAAGATTATTCTCGTCGTCGTTAGCCTCGTCCTCTTCTACTTCTTCTTCTTCCTCCTCCTCCTCCTCCTCCTCTTCTAGCGTCGCTTCTGAATTCAATTCGAATCCTATATTGGGACGTACGAAGATAAACAGTAAAAGGATGAACGACGATAACGCCGTCGTAGTCGTCGATGGTGGTGGCGGTGGTGCTTCTACTGTAATGTCGTCCGGTAATTCCAATTCGGATTCGCCTATGAAATCTTTGATATTAGAATGCGCGTTAGCTACCCAACAGAAACGCGATGGCGATGGTAGTAGTAATAAACCAACTAGGTCGGATTTAGGTAAGGTCAAAGGTGGTGCGGGTAATAATAATACAACACCGGTTACCAGAGAGTCCATTACTCAATCCGCCCTCGGTTCCATCAGTTCACTTTTCTTTGGGCGCAAGGGTGGTCTTTTGTAAAAGAAAAAGAAAAAAAAAACAAAAACGAAGCAAAAAGAAAAAAGAATGGAAGAAAGGAAAAGAAATATCTTTTCTCCCTTTCTATTCCTTCCTCCCTCCCTCCCTCCCTCCCTCCCTTTCTCCTTTCCTTCCTCCCTCCCTTCCTTCCTAACTTCCTTCCTTCCTTTTTTATTTTTATTTTTTCTTCTCGTTCCCATTCGATTAGCCTTTGAGCTAACGATGAGTCGAACGTCGTAGTAAAAGTTTTAGCGGATTAATGGGTAAATTGGTACGTTGGTAGAAACAAAATGGTGTTCCGTTCGTTCGTTCGTTCGTTCGTTCGTTCGTTCGTTCGTTCGTTCGTTCGTTCGTTCGTTCGTTCGTTCGTTCGTTCGTTCGTTCGTTCGTTCTTTTGCATGTCCGATTAAAAAATTATTGGACACCTTGCTCCGTGCTATTTACAAACACACATCGCGTTGCTCTTATATCTGCGACACTTCATTTCCGATCATCGACCGAATTCGAAAGTATACCTATGTATATATATACATATATATATATATACACACACAAACACACACACACTCATACACCACATATTTTATTTTTTGATAAATACTTAATCCTTTGCAGTCCGACGTTTCGATCACGAAACAATATTTTCTTTCATGATCAACGAGATTCGTATGATCAGTATATTCGAATAATATTCATTTTTTTTTTAATTTATTATCGAAAATTTAACTTGAAACAATAGGTCGTTCGAATTAATATTTGTATTATCGATATGCCGAAGAAAATAGCAAAAGAGAGAGAGAGAGAGAGAGAGAGAGAGAGAAGGAAAAAGAAAAAAAAGGAAGAGAAAGAGAAAAGGAAAAAAGAAGAAGGAGAATAGAAAAGAAAAAAGAAATTGCGATCGGACAGCAAAGCATTAATACTTTTAAGAAGCATTAATTAGATTTCCTGATAATAATAATAATAATCCTCCTTATCGGTACAGATGATATGATCCTTTTTAGTATCGATCAACGATCATAGCGAAAATCTTTTAGTCTAAACAGTGAGAGTATCGAGTAAACGGGAAGAAAAATAAAAAAAAAATATTGAAAAAGAATAAAAAAATACATTATATATATATATATATATATATATATATATATATATATATATATATATATATATATCACAAATAAATTCATCGATCAATCGCTATGTATTCGATGATCGTAGGAGAGCAATATAATTCTATATCCATATGATGATGTTGACGATTATGACGATGATGGTGACGTAAATAATAAAAATGGCGTGCCACTAATTCAAACACGATAATATGATCACGTCGATCACATCTAACTGATGGCATAAAAAAATATATATTGCGAGGAAACACGAAGGCTGCGCTCATATTTAATGTATATAAGGACAAAGTTTTACCGCTATAGTAAGTTAGGGAAACGCGAATTTATCGTAATACAAGTTAACGTGTGATTTCGAAAAAAAATGATTAAGGTTATATAACTATAATTTTATTATTGACGATGATGACGTAAACGACGACGATGACGATGACGAGTTTTTAAAAAATTTGATGAAGCGAGAACAAATTTTTTCTTCCTTTTTTCCGAAGCACAAAATATAACCGATTCTTTCTTTTTTTTTTTTTCTTAATCAATTATTCTCCCTCCTAGATCATTTTTTTTCGGTGCTAATTTATTTTCTTGCACTTTTTATTTTTCTTTTTCTTTTTCATTCCTTTTATTTCTCTCTTTTAACACGTTTTTATCGTTGCTATTATTATTATTGTTATTATTATTATTATTATTATTATTATTATTATTATTATTATTATTATTATTATTATCATTAATATTATTATAATTATTTTTCTCTCGAGCATTCGTTATTTCATATTGGCAATGGACGAACTTATGTATCTATATAGGTACATATGTGCATATACACGCTTATGTACATAAATACATATATAGAAATATATTTTCTTCGGGACACGTAAAGCAATCGAATTATCGATGCTATTGTCACTCTTTGCACATTGAAGATCGTACATTTAGCATCTCGATTCGATCTCGAGTCGTGTTTGAAAGTATCGTGTATGCGTTTCGGGCAAAAAAAAATTTACGAAAAAGTAATAAATTGAAAAAAAAAATGAAGAAAAACGAAAATGATAAAAAGAAAGAAGAAAAAAAAAATAAAAGAAAAACGAAAACAACAAAAAAGAAATTACGAAAAAAAAGCAATGCCGTTCGAATTCCTTCGTCGACAATTTTCATTTCTATCCTTTTCTTTCTTTCATTTTTTTCTTTTCTTGTCTTTTTTTTTCTTTTCATTTTCCTTCGATTATCCTTAATTTATTCGCTATTTTATTTCGATGGCTGACGACAAGTCGCTATTATTTTTATGTATGAGGGCAAACAAATGTATATTATATAGTGTCGTAGAAAAATAAAAAAAGAGAGAGAGATAGAAGATAGATAGATAGATAGATAGATAGAAAGAAAGAGAGTGAGAAAGAGATAGAGAGGGGGGAAGCAGAGGAAGAAAAAGAAGAGTGAAAAAAAATAGCCGACAAAAATGGAGCCTTGTACATAAAACGTACAAAGTATAATAAATTATGTTGGAAATCTTAAAACATAAACCTGTGTTACTACCGTTCGTCTAAGCTCTTCATTTTTTTATTATTTTTATTATTATTATTATTATTATTATTATCATCATTTTTATTATTCTTTTCTATATATTATACCTTTTTTCTTTTTTTTTTTTTTCCTTTTCGTTGGATCCTTGCGACGAAATGGCCTAACAAACAAATATCTTTTGCTTAGAATAAGAGAAAGAAAGAAACAAAAAACAAAACAAATATGTATGTAACATAACACTTGTTGTAACCAAAGAAATAATTCTTCGACTAATACTTTTTTATAGGCTGAGAACAACTATCGTTTCCTCTTCCTTTTATTTTTAATTTTTTTTGTTTTTACTTTCATTTTATTTTATTTTTCTTCTTTAATTTTCTTTTTCCCCTCTCTTCTCCCTTTTATCAGTATCCTCTCCAATTCCTTCCCCCAGTGTTATGTTTTAATGAATTATAATTTCTCCTTCTTTTTCTTTTTTCTTTCTTTTTTGTCTTTTTTCTTTCGAGAACGCAAGAGAGAGAAGAAGAAAAGGGGTGGAGGGGTGAAAAATCGAAGAAAGAGAAAACTGTATATCACGAGAACTGGAAATGCAAATGAAAATTAATAGATAAATAAAGAAATAAATGAATGAATGAATGAATAAATAAATAAGTAAATGTAATAAAACCGACTGTGCGGCACAAGCGAACTTAATGAAATGAAATATTTCGTGATCAATGGGAGACTTGCAAAGAGGATTTAGAAACGTAGAGTATCCACGAGGGACGACATTTTTTCTTCTTTTCTTTTTCTCTCTGAATTCTTTTTAGAAATAATTTCCTTTCTCATTATTTTTTCTTTTTCATTTTTAACTTGATCGGTAACGTCGCGGAGACAACGTTAATTATTACATTAAATATAAATAATTATTCCAACTCGGTAAAGAAAGTTCATCGCGACGTTTGGATCGACTCGAGTATAGCTCTTTGTATTTTTTTCAAAAAATTTTTCCATCTTTTTTCGTCCCTTTTCTGTTTTCTTTTTTTTTTTTTTTCTTTTTTTTTTTTAATTTAAATTCAGTGGATACTCTGCGATCTAAACGATCGTATATCGCAGAAATATTGAAGTAATTGCATCGAGCGTGAAAAAAAAAGGAAAATAAAAAAGAAAAAGAGAAATAAAAAATCATCGAAACAACAATCGTTTCGCTTACAACTTTGGCTCAAAATGTGACAAACATTGAAATACCGATTTGACCATACACACACACACACATACACGTTGCTTCCGATTTTCAAGTCTCTAATTGTATATACGTATATTTATGTACACGTATATGAATACATAATGTACACATTTATACGCGTATATAAAGTGGAAACAAACAAACGAATATTGAGACCTACGTATCGTTACTATGCGATATATCTAATAGATATAGCTTAGAAGTTCGAAACCGAGGCCTTAGAAATAATTCATAAAAATCCTTCTTTTTTGTGTATGTATGCATGTATTTATTTATTTATTTATTTATTTATTTATTTTTGTGACTAGTCCTCTCCGAGTGAAACGGAAAGAAAAGTGGAGGGAAAAAAGGAGATAATTAAAAAGTGTAATGAAATAAGCGTATTTCGTTCTCGGAGCTTCGAGGGACGATGGGAGCGTATATGCAATTTTTTTTTGCATTTCTTTTCTTTTTCTCGTTTTTTTTTCTTTTTTTTTTTTCTTCCTTTAAAAACATACACACCGATCGTTTTGATTTCACATATACGATCGCGCCTGCTCCATCCTCCTACTCCCCCTACCCACCATCACTACCACCACCACCCCCCCCCGTCCTTTCAATTATCTCGATTCCGTTGGAAGAGAAAAGAGAGAAAAACAATTTTTGCATTTGTTACTTTAAAAAAGGGTGATCGGAGATGGGAATACGTACCGTAATGTTAGTTTAAGATTGATAAGGAAAGTGTTTGCACTGTAACGAAAAGAATTGTTGCAATAGCGATCTGTGTGCGCAGTACATACCTCCAAATCGAACAATAAATATATTTAAGTATAATTGAATTTTGTCATTTCTATCCTCGGATCGTTTAAAATGAGTTTTTTTTTTTTCGATGATATACACATCTTGTTAATGAAAATCGATTAAGAATCAGGCCAGGACAAATATCATTGGCCTATGTCATTATGAAACCTTAGGGGGTAATAAGAAGCTTTTCAAGTATATATATATATATATTTTTTTTTATTCGTAAAACATTAAAAGAAAAAATACAAATAAACATTAATAACATGACGTTTCAGTTAATCGATATATTTTGAAAAAAATTTGATCTACCGGTTGAAGATATTATTTGGGTTACTTTTTATGGTTGACTCCATTCGGGCCAATTTTGAATTTGCGTGTATAGATTGAATCCTGGACTCGTTGTCGTTTGTACTTGTCTAGCAGCTATCACGCGAACGTTTTCGCGCAATACACCTTTTGAAACACCGCACCTGATCAATTTGTGTGCCGCGTTCAACATTTTGTCGCTTGCGTTTTTGTCTGAAACGAACAAAAAAAAAAATAAAGAACAAGAAAGAAAGAAAGAATATAAAGATCAATTGACTTGTAATCCGTTCTTTTGATTTCTCTTAATTAGTTCGCCATCGTTTTGTATTGTCAAATATTTCGTATATTTCAAATTTTGCCCGCTCACCTTCGAAATTTCCGATGAAACCAATGCCCACAGATTTTTTGTTATATCCGTAGGTATGGGCACCTTCCTTTGTCCATCCTGTACCCTCGTAAATGTTACCATCGCCGCCGATTACAAAACTGTCGATAATTGAAAAACTTTTATTAAAAAAAATATTCTTGAACCTTTCGCGATCGGGAGAAAAACGGGAAAAAACAAAAGGTCGAATAAAACGTATACGTTCCGTTAACGATTATGGTGTGATCAGGACCTTTTAACATTTTCAATTAGTATTTTAAATGAACGATCAGTATTTGTTATAGAATATCGTATACACGATATAAACAGCCGATATAATTCATCGATTAATAAAAAACCAAAAAAGAAAAAAAAACAAGAAGCTATCGGTATTTCAATTAAAATATTTCCAAATGTAATTATTCGTCAATGTTTTATAAATATATGATCAATATTCGTGATTAATCTAAACGCGATCTATGTACTCATCGATTCGTACCGAGCATCCTCGCCTATCACGTACTGATATTTTATTATAAAAAAAAAGCCCGATTTAAATATTCGTACATAACGGGACATTTATTTTGCAAAATATTTACGATCGATCAATGTACATGCTACGCGTAACCGGAGTATGTTCGATCGACAAAATGGAGAAGGCAAACGAAGAAATTGATAGTGACGCCGACAACGATTGGAAATATGAATTATTTCGTTCCAATGTATTTTTCTTTCGTCAGACAATATTCTCCTTCTTGATATTAATTATCAATATTATCACCTTACGAAAATCCATTGTCAAAAGCAATGTCAAAACGTTCGAAAATCGTGTCAGCGAGAGAAATCATACGGCCCGCTTTTGGGATAAACACGGGATCGATCTATCGTTCAACGGTGGCCAAACTAAACGCGTAAATCCGCGTTATATGGCGAAAGAAATAAATACGGGAAGAACTTACTTATAACCAATATCGCCCCAACCAAGCGAATCCATATGATAAGATTGAATCGATTGTACTCTTGCTGTACAATCTTTACGTTGGGTACATTCGGACGTTACGGTATGATGTATTATTACGTATAATATTGGTATTATGAGAAAATTCATACTTTTCTCGTTCCTTCCATCCCATGCGGCCTTGTTTAATATTTTCGGACAATCCTCGTCTGAAAATCGTTGAGAATTATAGAGATCGATTAACACATATTAATTGATAATAAATCGTTGCAATACTTTTTCGTCCTTTTTTCTCGTTTTTTATTTATTTATTTATTTTTTTGTTTTCTTTATTTTTTATTTTTTCCTTCATTAGGTTCAACCACATTTTAATAACCAAACGTGATGGTTCCTTACTTACCGGCAAAGGATATATGAAATATCAGACAAATTGTTAACAATTTAACGAACATTTTGTCTTTTGTTTTTTTTGCTTTTCTTTTTTCACTTCGTCTTATTTCCTTCTCGCACGATTTTATTCGCTCGTCAATGTTTCGAAGTCACAATTGTAATAATTCACGTTTAAGCGAGACTACGCGTATATAATGGGAGATAGAAAATCGAAAGGGTTACATGCTAAGTTTGAAATAACAGAGATCACGACCTTTAACGATAACAAAATTATTGCGAGCAATATTTCAAACGACTACTTATGATTTCTTGAAATTTTATCTTCGCTCATGGTCAAATTGAAATATAACATTGTTAAACGTACGATAAAGATTTGCAATAATATAAATCGAAAGTAATTATTTATTTGGTATTTCGAAATAACGTAGATACGTAGATACGTACGAAACTAAACGTTAAACGGAAAATGAAATGCCGATATCTTTAATTTGACTTCTTACACATTTCTTTTCGGATAACAATACACTTGACAAGTGTTTCTATTTAGTATTATATATATATATATATATAATATTTGTATCAAATGACCTAACCTTTATTTGAATTTTATCTCTTAACCTCGCATTTTGACTAAAGTTAGTTTCAGTCAGTTTTCCCCGTGATAATTTAAGGAGAAACTTTGTGAAAAAAATGGAAACCATACGCCCGTGTGGTTGCAAGGGAATTCGTACCTGTTTGATTTGCGAAGAACAATTCAACATAACGAAGCCTGATTTGAAAGGAAAGCTACAAGTAAGCAATTACTAGGAAAGATTGAAAAGTGATTGTATCATCTTTTTTATTTTCTTTTATATACATATTCATTGAATTTACTCCATGAAGTTACTACAGTTTAATGCATTTTACAATGTTTGCTACACCTTTCCATAGAACCGATTATAATAATTCCGTCAATTCTAGGAAAAATCCTCTTATGTTTATTGTCCGCATTGCGATAAAGCATGGGCTGGATGGGATATTGAATTGTACAAGCAACATCCTCATCATGAGGGACTTGCAATAGATTATCCAGGTGTTTTCATCAAAGTAATTTAGATTTGTTAAATGTAATTCGAATTTATTGAAATAATTTTTCCTTTACTTTACGAATCTTCTTTCTTCTCAGCTCGATTTTTTAAATACGGAAGAGACATCGACCTTGATGAAATCGCTAGACGAATTGTCATGGGAACCTTCGCAAAGTGGTAGAAGAAAGCAAGTGCGTAACGTAGTCAATGATAATTAATACGAATATCATTGTTTCCATTAACTTCTGAAATGTTAAATTTTTCAGAATTTTGGTCCAAAGTGTAATTTTAAGAAACGAAAATTACGTTTAGGTACCTTCAATGGATTTCCAAGAACTACAGAATTTGTACAGAAGAAATTCAGTGAAATTCCCCTTTTAAGTAATTTTAGAACGGTAGAACAATGCACTCTTGAATATAATCCAAAACGAGGAGCTTCCATAGATCCTCATATAGACGACTGTTGGATATGGGGAGAGCGTATAGTTACTGTTAATGTCTTAGGTGATTCTGTATTAACAATGACACCTTATACCGAATCGATTAGACGTTACAATCTAGATTATGTAGAAAGTTATTCTAAAGTCGATAAGAAAATAGAAACACAACAAGACGTGGTAATACGTTTACCTATGCCAGCAAAATCATTGATGATTTTGTATGGGCTCGCAAGGTATATTCCGTAAAAATTTGGTGCAATATTTTTAACGTACCAATTATTTATTGACATGATCGTTTTTGTAGGTATAATTGGGAGCACTCTGTGCTTCGAGAAGATGTAACGTCAAGACGGGTCTGTCTTGCTTATAGAGAATTAACTCCGCCATACCTTGAAAATGGCAAACATGAAAGGGAAGCATCGGAAATCCTTGAAAGAGCAACCATTTTTTGGTAACAAGTGAATAGTACCGCTGATATCGTGTTCAGACAATTTTATTGTAATCCAATCCATTGCACTCTTACCATTCCATTTGAAATGTCGTGCGGTTTGGAATATAACCATGGATAGAACAAAGGAAGCAACAAACATGAAGCAGCACGATTTCAATAAAAGTTTTACAGTGGAATTTTGATACAGTACGTATCAATTCATCATATCTTTTTAATCCATCTTTTTTACTTCCTTACAAAACTATAACGCATGATGGCACAAAAATGAATAAGTTGTAGAAAAGAATTTATTCACGAATTAAGTACAATATTTCATATACAGGAACACCATCGAAATTCTGATATTATAACAGTAAACAATATTTTCCCATGATAGTTCTCAAATTTTTTGGAATAATACTGTTATATTTTATAGTTTTATCGACAAAGAAAAAAAAAAAGAAGAAAGGAAAAAGAAGTAAACGTAGACATTATGAAAGTGTGAAACAATTTTAACGAATATTAATCTGCAATAAAAATTCTATTCTCTTTCTATATATATTTACAATTTGTGTGCTTCAAAAGTAAAAGGTGATTTATTAAATTGCTTAATAGACTACTATTAAATATAAACTTTGGTATCGCATTAAATTAATCTCACTATGAAACGTGAGCCTGGGAAATAATATATGCATATTTATTAGTTATCGAAGTACCTTCTCTCTTAATAAAACAAGAAAGTTGTAGACCGATATAATAATGATCAATCGAACTTTGCACGGTGCTACCACTAAAAATTCTATTTGCATAAGTTTTCATTGATCTTACGATTTCAAACGAAAAAAAGAAAAAAAAAAGAAAAATAAATATGAAGAAAGTCGAACGTTTATTGTTAAGATAGACAACTGATAGAAAATACTGACTTCTTTATTTTGTAGGATAAAATCGAGGAGCGATCATCAAGGGTCGTCCTATTGATATATATATATATATGTATATATATATACCTCTGCAATGGCACAAAAATAACATATTTCACATCTTTCATATCGAATGGAAATTTATAGGACTAGCAGGTAGGATGATGGCCTTTCAATGGGTAGTCCGGAGACTGCATGTATACAACGGGGAAAGTTGTCAACGGATCTGTCTTTCCAAGTGGTTGATAACCATTCACGATACTTTCTCTCAATTCCCATTTGCGCCTTTCTCTTTCTGTCTTCTGTCGTCTGATGGCTCTTCCCAACATACAAGCGAATATTATTCCGGTCAACTAAAAGGACAAAAAAAGAAAAATGACAATATATTTCACGGATAAATCTTTTCCAAAAAAATTATATTTTTAGCCTTCAAAGCTCTGTCAATAAAGGTAACGCCCACAAAATTTCTCCGCTATTTAAATATGTCTTAACGCAGCATCAACCTGACCTGAATAAGAGCGATAGCCACAGCTCCTGTACCAATGTAAAGTGCACTGCGATGAACTATAATGGAAAGTCTGTCCATGCAGCCTATCCCATAGGGAAGGCTACAACTCGTGGAATTATTTTCTACTATTAGCAAACCGCAGCAGGAATTAGGTATAGACTTGTCGTTTTCTTTTTCAAATTCAATGTCGTCCCAGTTGGAACTATCTTTATAACCACAGCAATGTAACTGTAATAAAGAGCGTAATTAAACGTTTATTACATATATATATATATATATATATATACACGTAATATAAAAAGAAAAAATTTAAACTCGGTTAACCAATCCGTGTTCCTTCTCATTTATAGATTCAAAAGTCTAGTCTCATAAATGTAATCTATCAAAAAATCTTACCCTGGATTGCATGAAATCAACGGCACTTTTAATTTCGTCATTCTTAGCGTATTCGTGCATCGTACCGTTGATCTTATCTTCTAAAAGATCTTTCACGGTGTCCTGTAATGCGTACGCCGCGGTCGCGGCAGATAATTCCATTACCAAGACAACGGATAAGGAAACTGCAAACTAGGAAAAAAAAAAGAAAAGAAAATATGTATGTCGTTATCTAATGTAATCGTGCAGGTTCGTTTGACATTTCTTTTTTTTTTTTTTTGATATACGATATTTAATAACTTTTAAGAAGTAATATTAGCGATATACTTACCACGAGAACCATGCAAGTACTTTCTCGAATAGCACCGCAACATCCGAAGAAAGCGATTATGAAAACTAATATACCAACTACGATCAGGAGGGTGGCTGGCGAGAAGTATCTCGGATCCAAGAAATGTGAGAAATCCTCGTAAACGGCATAGATCGTAGAGCCAACCGATATTATCATCACACCCGTCAACTAAACATCAGAGTTTATTTTATAATTAATAATTCGATCATCGAAATTGTTATATCAGTGTAGTTTCTCAATTTAAATATAAGTCAATCGTCGAATCTGTTAGCATCGATTATAGATAGAATCATCATTCGGTTGTTTGCTTATTTCGAATGATTTTAATCGTACGCCGTTGTTTTATCGTCATTGAAAATATATTGGCGATTACGTTCGCCGTTCGTGCGTTAAAGAATGCGCTGCCTTTTTGTGGAAAACGATAACGTATCACCGATTACAATTCGCAATCAATGTGTTAACCAATTGGAGTCATGTAATTGTGTTAACGCGCGTTAAACCGAACGAATATTTTTTTTTTAAATATTTGAGTAACTGTTCTAACATTTACAATTAATCAGAAAGGTGTCGAGTAATATATTATATATATATATATATATATATATATATATATTTATAGATTATATATATATATATATAACTTTTTATTATTATTATTATATAATTTTTTATTATTACTATTATATAATTTTTTTATCATTATTATTATTGTTATTATTATTTTTTTGTGTTCTTTCAATCTTTCTTCTACTTCTTCTTCTTCTTCTTCTTCTTCTTTTTCCTTTTTCGCTTCAATCAAATCAAAAGAACGTTCGGATGTAATGTAAACGATTTCTCATAGAGGTATCTCAATTCCATGGGATTGATCTAATTGTTACGTATATTATACAAACGTTTGTCTTGAATTCTTTCTTGTATTTCGCCGAAAAAAAAAAGAAAGATAAATTCCTTTATCTGACGACGAGAGATACACTCAGAGAACGAACATATAATACGAACCAACATCAATAAGAGAATCATAAAATTATCTCTACTGATAAGCCATCCTTTGTCTTTTCGAACATAATCGACGTTACGTGTGTACTTTTACGTACGAAGGAAAATTTAATTGAATTTCGTTTAAATCTAATCGACGCTTTAAGACGTCGCAGAAATATCACATAATTTCTAATCTTTCGTATATCATGAATTAGCCGGAGAAATTAGCTTTGAAAGACGTTTCGTTATTTAATAATGAATAAATATCGATATTTCCAAGCGTTACAATTAAAGGCAGCATTACCAAAGTATAATCGGATTTAATTGTCTTAAACATAAAGGTAACGCGAAGGAGAGATCGTTGCGAATGTGTAAAAAAAGAAAAAAAAAGAAAAAAAAATATTCGTGCTCTCTCTCTATCTCTCTCTCTCTCTCTCTCTCTCTCTCTCTCTCTCTCTCTCTCTCTCTCTCTATGCAACGTATCAATAAACAACTCTGGGGACTAATGAAATTCGCGTTGTCATGAATTGAAACCTGACGAAGGAAAATGGCGACGAGAGATTACGATACTAAGTACGCAAAAAGAGCGATAAAAAAAGAGCTACATACATACATACACACATCCATACATAGCCAGCGAAGTTAACTTCGTTTGACTTTTGTTTCTCGTTATCTAACGAGA
This sequence comes from Dolichovespula media, assembly GCA_911387685.1. Lineage (NCBI taxonomy): Eukaryota > Metazoa > Arthropoda > Insecta > Hymenoptera > Vespidae > Dolichovespula > Dolichovespula media. Next base: position 8,036,971 of record OU426852.1, on the reverse strand, counting down.
ACGAATATATCGTACAGATACCAACAGCCTAACGTCGTATTATTATCTTTACCGATAATTGTATGTTTTCAATAGGAGTATTTCTTAAATAATTTCTTGAAAGAGAGATTCTATATACAAGAAGTATCGAGGAGAATTGAAATTAAAACTAGAAAAAAAATTAAATTAAATTAAAAATAAAAATAAAAATAAAAATAAAAATAAAAATAAAAATAATATACGATAAAAAGAAATCTTAATCTCAAGTGACGTGGCATGTAGTAAATTAAAAATAATTTCTATATCACACATCCGCTATGCAACAATCATCCATCGGTTTCCTTATCGCGTATTAACGTGGTAAAATTTAATTTGCAGTTAAAAAAAAAGAAAAAGAAAGAGAGAGAGAGAGAGAGAGAGAGAGAAAAGAAAAGAGAAAACAAGGAAGCCAACCATAAAAACAAAAATAAAACAAAATATTTTTATGAAGATTCGAAGGACACACATAGGACAATCTCGGAGTCGACGTGAACGTGAATGTATTTTTTATTCCAATATTACAGGCACCTCTTCGTATAGTTAAACAGTATTATAGTTAATTAGAGTACACGTGCACACGTATGTATGTGTCTCTGAGTGTATATCATTCTGTGGGTATGTGTGTGTGTGCATCTAATGATGTCACGATATTCCTAGAATTTCAAAACTTCAAGCAATGTTTTGAAAATCGATGAACAAAATCAAGATAAGCGTTACTCTGTTTCATATTTGCTCAATTGCGTTTTCCTTTTTCTCTCTCTCTCTCTCTCTCTCTCTCCTATTTTTTTTTGTCTCTTTTTTCTTAACGCGAAAATATTTTATGCATCGAGTGTGGCTTGTTAAGACGACTTCGTGTTTTCTTTTTTTAAAAGCTCGACGTACCATCAGCTGCGCTTGTCTGTGCTGTGGAATACGTTAACTTAACAATTCATGGAACGCGAGAGACGAAAGGAAAAAAAATAAAACGTCGTTTAAATCTTTCTATTTTTCTTCGAACGAGAGAAAGAAAGAAAGAAATAGAGAGAGAGGGGGGGGGAAGGAAAAATCAATAAAAACAAAAATCGAGAAGTTCGTGGAATTCTCTGTTCGTTCGTGGAAAAAGAGATTTAAAAAAAATAACATAAACACCGATCAGACGTTGAATATATGCATTAATACATATACATGCATAATACGCGCGCGCGTGTGTGTGTACACGTACTTATATATTCGTGGAGTACAATACGTATTTCGATATTATTACTATACGAATAGTATTAGTATAGAAATACCGACTGTATGTATTCATATATATGTATATATATACAGACGTATATAAGCATCATGTAAATATAATTAAAAAATTCATTAAAATTTCTTGAACGAAGCAAACTTCTACACGGAAAGGTTCGGTTAGTCTCACTCAAGGACGACAAGCAAGACGATCAATGAGGAAGGAAGGAAAGAAGGAACGGTCGGACGTGCGTATGTATGTACTTACATATCTATGTATCTATGTACAGTACGTACGTACTCTTAACTCTAGGTATTACTATTAGAAAAGATTAAAAAATATTACAAAATAAAATAACCCTATGAACAACAAATAAGATACATAATATACATATATACATACATACATACGTACGTACATCTATATGTGTGTGTATGTATGTGTATGTGTGTATAAAAGAAGAGTAAAAAAAAATGGATAGACAAGAAAAATTTTTCAAGAATAAATATACGAGAAGTCCATAGAAAACCATGGCTTCTCTCTTTCCTCCTCTACTATTTCATTGTTCTCTAACTTGATATTAAAATAAACGAAAATAAATACAAAAATAATTGTATTATCATATAACTGATTTAATAGTAATATAATAATAATAATAATAATAATGATAATAATAATAATAATAGGATATATAGGTGAGTTTGTTTGCGTGCATGTGTGCGTTCGTCGTGTGTGCGTGTACGTGTACGTGTGGGTGTGCGTGTGCGCGCGCGCGTAGAAGAAAAAATAAAGTGTACCAACCACGAAAAGTGAGTTGACAGCACAAAGAAGATATTTGATGCAACGTAGGCCAACATCGAGATGAGTGGCCGCCATTTTGGTCCTCTCCTCTTAGAATTGGGCAATGGTAAAGGTACACACGGTAAGACACCAGAGTAAATGGTTAAATGGTTAAGAGAGAGAGAGAGAAGGACGATGGATATAAACGAAAAGAAAATATATCAATAGGGAGGAGAGAATAATAGGCTCGTGCACTTCCACGCTCGGAACACCGACTGCTGCTACGACGATGGCGATGACGATGTTATCGTCGAGGCTCTCTATTTTGCCTCGCCTTTCGTACGATCGAGCGCCTCCTTCGATATCTTTCCGCACAACTGATAACGACGACCACACTGAATACGTTCACCTAACCCATAGTACATGTACCTTTATACAAGTCCTCTTTCCTCTTTTATTCATATTTTTTTATATGCATACATATAATATATAAATATATATATATATATATATATATATATATATATATATATATATGCGTGCATGCATGTATGTATGCATGCATGTACGTACGTACGTATGTATGTATTTTGTTGTTTCATTTATTTTTTTTTTCTTTTCATTTGTTTCGATCCCTTCTTCCATGGAACACGCACGTCAACCCGTTTTAAACACAACTTCTCGATTACATCGGCTTTTTAATATGGCACCTAATGGTACGAAGAAGTAATATACGGTATCACGATTACCGTGGTTGTAAGAAGTGAAGAAAAAGAGGAAGAAGAAGAAGAAGAGCAAGAAGAACGCGTAATCTGTTTCTCTTGTCCTGTATATAACGTTACGTCTGTGTCGCATAAAATAATATTGAATTAAATGTTTCAATTGATTTTTCTTCCCGAACCCCGACGGACAATATAAGCGTTTCGGTCATCTAGAAACTTCCGGATACTAAATTTGAATACTGAATTTTAATACACATTTATTAAATTATTATTATTATTATTATTATTATTATTATTATTATTATTATTATTATTATTACTATCATTGAAATATTATCGGCATGAATTTTTTTTTTTCCGTACGACCCAATATGTTATATCATTCAAATCGATAAAAACTTCGTTTATATTTTGTTCTTCTACTTTTCCTATCTTCGAGTCTATGCTAAAAGACACGTGTAATATCAAAATGATATTGATATTAAAGTTATGTATTTAATTATTTTATTTTTATCATTATTATTGTTGTTGTTATTGTCGTTATTTTTTTTCTAGTACCTGAAATATACAAGTAGATACATAATATATCAAGCCGGCCATTTTGTAATAAAATGTAATGTATTGTGGGACGTCGAAAGGTTTCGTACAAGGAAACCACGTTTATCAGGTGCTAGAAAGATATACGCTTATTTGCGAACGACTTCTACGTGATCCATTTATATCAATATATATATATATATATATATATATATATATATATATATATATATATATATATATAAGCTCGCTTGTATGTATAAGTTATCGGTAAATGGCTTTCACGTGTGGTAGAAGATAAGAAAAATGAGTTGTCTCTCGTTTAACAGGTGGATTCAAAAGTTTATTCGAAAGTCTTAACGTCAATTGACGAATCGAAATTATAAAAAACATTTCATCGAATTTTATCTTACTCATCCGCGAATCGTTTGTTTCCTTCAATGTAACACAACCCTTTGAAATTTATAAATTCACTTAGGTACACGCGTACTACGACAATACTATCGTTAATTATTCATATCATGTGTTACACGTGTATATATATATATATATATATATATATATATATATATATATATATATATATATATAAGTACTCAAAAAATGAGCGATAAAATGCACGTCCAAGGGGATTGACGTGGTTCAAGTACGCAAACTTTCTATAAAATAAAATTTTGTAATGGCCACCTATGATCAACATTTTTTTTCCTCTTTTAGGTAAATGGATCTTCATATTCGTTATTATTAGTATAACTCTTCGTTGTCCCCTCTTTTCCTCTCTCTCTCTCTCTCTCTCTCTTTCTCTCCCCCTACTCGTCGCTCTAAATCGATCGATATTGATTTTGGATGGAACGTATGTATATGATAAAATATATATGCATACGAAGCCGGTAATTGATGACAGTTGTATTTGACGTGTCATATTTCTTTCTTTTTTTTTTTCTTTATTTCTTACGTTTGTTATAATTCGGGTCATTACACGTACGAATTGGGGAATAAATTGATTTTTTTGAAATTTTTTAAATTGCCAGACACCATTCTCATTATCATTATCACGTTCATAATCATCTGATGTAAGTCATATTTCTTTTTTTTTTCTTTCGTTTGTCATAACTTAAGTCGTTAAACGTACGAATTGGAGAACAAATGGATTTTTTTTGCAATTTTTTAAACTGCCGGACACCATTTTCATAATCATAGGGTCAACCCAGACGGAACCCAGACGCAACGATTGGTACATACGATTTTTATTAAAAATCTATAATAGAATCGTACAATGATATTGACATTTGCGTTTTACATAAACATTACAGCACACACGTCAATTATTAATCATTAAGAATAACTTACTAAATTCATTGCCGAATATTGTGTATAATATGTGTTTCTCTATTACTTGGAGGGAATAATAATATATAATAATAATATAATAGTAAAAGGGAAATAAAATGTAAGGCGATGATATAACACGTACATACATAAATAAATCATACATATATATGTATGTATATGTATGTATGTATATGTATATTGTAGTACGTAATAGTACTTGGCCAAGAATCCTGTAGAAGCCTCATTCATTCATTGACGTTGGATATCCGAATTCTAATGTTCCAAAGAAAATTCACTGAAGACTGCGTCTCGTTAAAAACATATTTGTTGTTTTATTTTTTGATTTTTTCTTTCTTTCACGTTTCTCCATTCATTGCTCTCAACTTTATACGCTCTCGTAACTATTTCTAATGGATCGTGCTAGGTAAATTGAGAACCATATACCCATTACCTGTAATGTAAAAAATTTATTTATTTATTTATTTTTTTTTTATTGACATTAAATTAAATTCAAGTGAACAGGTAAGAACACAAATGAACTAGAAAAATTTACCTGAATGGTAGCGATACCAAGGCCGACACCACCTAGCTGCACAGCGTGTGACTTAATGTATTGTTGGAACTTCCATAGGCATCCATCGCTATAAACATTTGTCTGCGTGACGTTACAAACGCTGATACCGACCGCACCATGTTTAGGAAGGCAGCAAGACATCGGAAGATTATCATTACTAAATGTAGCATTCCAATCGGACATGTTCTTAACACCGCAACATTTGAACTGTAATTTGAAGTTATATATATATATATATATATATATATATATATATATATATATATATATATATATAATATATATTTTTGTTAATACAATATCAGCTGTTAACGTTGCTTCAACATTAACGATAAAAATATTTTATTGTAATAGTATAATATTTTATATGCATGCCTTATATACAGATACGTGTGACAAAAACTTTGCCCATTCGAATAATATTTCCGTTATTTGTAAAACTACGAAAGAATGTTATATACAAATTTTGAATGATATGGAGAAGTGGGACATAACGTGATATGCATAAACCACCCATTTTTACGTGGGTGGATACGTAGAGGAGATTTCAAGGTCACTTATTTTTCTTTTTTTTTCCCACTCTTTTTAATTGTCTAGGACGCCATATATATATATATTTCTTTTTAATCGCTGCGTGTGATAGCCGCTGTTTTCTTGATTACAGCATGCTATGGTTATAGTATTTACATCATATCTCACTCTCCAATTATGTATATAACATTTTTTTTATTATACACACACACACACACATATACAATTTTTTAATTAGATAAATATATTAAAAGATTATTATATGAAGATATTATAAAAATGATAAGAAAAACGTTACCTCAGTTTGTATCTCGTCCCAAAATTTAGCGATCTCATTACTGTCATTATATCTCGGTATAGTTTCCTCCATCTTCTCTTGTATAACTTCACCTGCCTGTGATCTTAAAACGTAACCGGCAATGCCACCAGAGAATTCGAGTATGAAAATGAATATTAAAAGGGACGTGAACTGTAAATAAACAATAAATTAATAACTTATTGAAGACTATTACGCTTTCGATTTGTTCAATCATACGTCGTTGTTAATTATTGTCATTTTTATTACTATTACTATTATTATTATTATTATTACTATTATTATTATTATTTTAATCACACTTTTTTTTTAACTTACGGTAATTAGCATACAATAATTTTCTCGTACGGCGCCACAGCATCCGAAGAAAGCAATGAAGAAGATGATAATGCCAATCGCTATCATCAATGATGGTACCGACAAAAATTTATTGTCAAGGAAGTGATAATAGTTGAAATAGATACCATGAATAGTCAGACCCAGACTCAACAATACTATTCCCGTTATCTGAAACAGGAAAAAAAATCATTAGGCTAAATATCGATTAAATAACAAATCGTTATTTTTATTAGTGGTGCATACAAATTCAATTAAAATAGTATATATATATACATGCATTAACTTGAAATTAATTTTCAAGACAGATTTTCCTTCACCCACAGCTTTTATTTCATCTTTTTATTATTAAATAATATTTAAATTGGCCAGTAATAAACATTTGGAAACAAAAAAAAAAGAAATAAAATTTTTGTTATAAATCGGATTTAAACATCACTTACAAGAAGGATAATTTATATTTAAATCGATCGATTCACCATGTACATAGTATATACTGATCGTCATACTGATCGAGAACACGTTAACACGAGACGATTCTTTTCTTTTTTTTTTCTTTTTCTTTTTTCTATTACGGGGAAATACTCGCGGAAGTTATGCAGCATGAACGTGACGTAACCATTATCTGTTTTTCGAACTCAAACATTACATCGATAGTATATATTCCAACGTTTATTTATCCAATGTGCATAACGAGCAAAGTAACGTATTAATTAAGGCGACAAACACGAAACTATCTTTTATTTCTTTTTATTTTTTTTGGAATCGTTAATTTTTTTTTCAAATAAATCGATAAATCATAAAAAAGATGACTTCTTCTCGCTCGCGACAGTCGCCATTTTGTATTTTCATTATATTTACAATCCCAAGGAAAGGAAATATTCTCTTAGTTTAGCAACGTAATCTAATTCACCTGACTTAAGGGTACTAGCTTATCGATACCGGCTGCTCGATTATCGATCATTTTTCTGGCTTCCTTAGCCTCATTTCTTCTTCTTTTTTTTCTCTCTCTCTTTTTTTTTGTGCCCTTTAGAACCGTACGTTAACAAGATAATATATACTTGATCACGCATGCGCAAAACCAGTCCATATTGTTCATCGTAATCGAGAACTATCATGTAAAATTCCCTCTTTAGATTCACGAATACAAATTATTTTTAATGATACGATATGAAAAGGAAAACGAAAACAAAACAAAAAAATAAATCAAATAAAAAAGAAAAATCAAAAGGAACATTTTCAAAGAATTGAAATAATATGTTGTTGGAAATATATTTATTTATACGGTAAAGAAAATTGAGATATAGCGTTATCTTTTTTCTATAATAAAACTTTACGCACGTTGATGAATCATGCGACCGACGATCGTTGCTCGCAATAATTATTTTTCGAAGAAATATATCAAGTTCATCGAGAGAAAAAGAGAGAAATAGATAGAGAGATAGATAGAAAGAAAGAGTGAAATTAAAAATTAGAGATTAGAATTTTTCGAAGGAAGTCATACGGATTGGTTCCTCGTCATACACTATTATGTCATTATCTATTGACTACGGCATCTAGTCGTGCAATAGTAATTTAATTATTTTTCATTAATTTGGAACAATGAACAATTGAAATCTCTCCGTCTCTATCTCCGTCTCTCTCTTTCTCTCTCACAGAATTAATCTCATTGTCACGCAATCACTCTCCTTTTCTTCCCTATTTCTCATTAGACTTAAAGAGAAAGCAAGCTCTCTTGTCGATATGAACAAAAAAAAATAAATAAATAAAATATATCTGACGCAGAGATAGCTCTTAATGAACTTTATTAGTATTATTCCGACGACTCGATATAGAATTTATCGCTAATATGGGCGTTATGAGAACATATTCATAAATAGAAATACATCTTTGAGTACGTTGCTTAACTTAATAATACGTAAACAAAGTCAACCCAACCCGCTCGAAAGAAAGTATATATCAAGTATTTAAAAAAAAAAAGGGTACGATGTACCAAACGATTGAATACATACATCGGATGTATCTTGTAAAAGAAAAAAAAATGTACATATAAATATTTATATATATATATATATATATCTCACGTTAAATTCCGTCCGCAAAAATGATAATGTATTTATCCGTGCGAATTTATTTATTTTACGTATATGACAACGTAAATAACAACGTAACTCGATGTTACACGAAAAATTGCAAGTAGTCAATGAAGTCAACTTTTTACCAAATAAGACGATTAATTTATATGAGCTGCGGTGTCCGAGCGGTTAAGGAGATGGACTTGAAATCCATTGGGTTCTACCCGCACAGGTTCGAATCCTGTCCGCAGCGAACTTTTTTTTTCTCGAATTTTTCTTTTTTTTTTGTTCATTCCATCGAAATTCGATTATCCCTAACCGATTATCGATAATTTTCAGATCGAATTAAAAAAAAATATATATATATATGTATATATTTCGTTTAATAAACATTGACGTCTCAACACAAAACTTATACGAGCTGTAAGTACGAAGTTGTTGTTGCTCTTTGATACGTAAAAAAAAGAATAAATAATTATTAGTTTCATATAATCTAAAATGGAATATTATTTACGTATACTCCGAGAGAGAGACGACAAACTTGTTATTGGTTGAATCAAGTTAGTTGACATCAAAAAGAAAGAGAGAAAGAAAAAACCGACCGACCGTACAACGCGATAGACGATACGAGTAAATACGAAAACGACCGAGTTGTCACGAAGTATTCGAAATTCGTTTATATGTCGTGTTACAAATCTAATAGGACTTTAAACAGAAAAATTTTATCGGTCTTGACATATTTGCAAACAGTTCAAATAAAAAATCTTTTGAGGGGAGAGAGGGAGGAGAAGGGTGAAAAAAGGAAGAAAGACAAAGCAAAGAAACTACGTCGCTATCTCGAATTATTTTTGCGTTATTTTAATGTCGAACGATAAAACGCGACTCTCTCAACGCGTTTGCATCGGAGTATCCGAAAAGAAAAAAAATAAATAAATAAATAAAAAGTAAGAAAAAGCAACAATAAAGGGAAAAAAACGAAGACGACGAACGTGAACTAGACGTATCCTGTTCAAACTGGTGTAACCGCATAGCAAGAAAAAAAGAAAAAAGAGATAGAGATAGCGAGAGGGGCAGGGGAAACCACAAAATAAAGACGAAAACAATTTCTCAATATAATATATCGCAAAATCTTTCGCGAACGAAAGTCAACCTCAGACCGGTTTTCTCGAGGCAAAGAGTTAACCTGGTATTCATAAAACATTTTTTGTCTTCTTTTCTCTCTCTCCCTCTACCTATCTCTCTCTCTCTCTCTCTCTCTCTCTCTCTCTCTCTCTCTCTCTCTCTCTCTCTCTCTCTGCTTGCTTTCCATAAGCACAACTCTTTGACTTTAATTTTTCGAAGTTGGTCACACGGGTCTGTCTAATAGGATTTGGAGACATTCGTCCAATAAGAAAAAAAAAAAAAAGAAAAATAAATTAATGTAAAGTTACCATAAACCGACTCGAGAGATCGACGAAACGGATTTTCCGTGTGATTCGTAAATTTTCCTTTTTTTTTCTCTCAGAGAATCTTTTTCAATAGCAACATAAGAAGGATAAGCGGCGGCAACCAACAGCGGCAACCAGCAGCAATGGCAGCTGATGCAGCTGGTGCAATGATCTCTTTCACCTTGAGAAGGAAAAAGACTAAAAGATATTCAAGGAGTCGGAATCTCTTCGGTGTTCGACCTATACGTATGTATACATATATATATATATACATACATACATAAATATATATATATACATATATATACATATATACATACATATACAGAACAGATAGCAGCACGTACGCACACATATATAGACGTATATCTATATATATCGAATACACACGCACACATACATACATATATATGTATATATATATATACGTATCTCGTACTCGTGGCACATCCAACAATATTTCGCGGAAAACTTATTACGTCGCTCTTAATCAATGTCTGTCTCTCTCACTTTCGTTGACTCACTCGCTCACTTACTCACTCTCACTCACTCTTTCTCTCTCTTTCTCTATCGCATTCGCACTTGTAACAACGCATTTATCAATAATAATCCCGATTTGTTCACTAAATACTTACCACGAAGAACAGATTGAAGATAAACATAAGGTATTTTACGCATTGCGTGCTCGCCGGTAACTTCATCGATGTCATCTTCTCGGCGATGTTACCTGATTGGAAGAACAGAGAACAAAATGAATTAATAGAAGGCATTACATTATGCGACGACGTTGACGTGCCAAGGGAGAGGGGGAAAAGGAGAAAAAGAGAACAAAATTTTTATGTAGAAACAAAAGAACAGTCTCGATGAGGAGGTAATACAGTGAAAGAATGAGTTTGAACGAGTTACAAAAAATTAAAAAAGAAAATAAATAGATAAGAAAAAGTTTAAAAAAAGAAGAGGTAAAAAAAAACGCGCACATCGAATCGTTCTATTTTCTCTCTCTCTCTCTCTCTCTCTCTCTGTATCTCACTCTCACTCACCCTTACTCTGCCTTTTTCACTCTCTCTCTCTCTCTCTCGTTCTCGCTCTCTCTCTCTCTCTCTCTCTCTCTCTCACTGAGATCGAGGAGTCGTGTTCACGGTAGTAGAAATGTACACACTGATTTTGTCGGAAAACGTGTTAAGCAAAAACGGGGAATGAAGCGCTGATAATCCCGCCGAATAAGCAGCAGGCATTATCAATAAACGAGCATTGGTCAAACGAGTATGCAAGTCGGCGCATGCGCATTGGGCTCGAGGTAAAACCGATGATGGCCGAGCACCGGCGAAATTTAACGAGCGCCTCTAAAACGCGCGGCGGGCCTTCCTATACTTATTCTGCGAGAGGCGTTCGTGTTCCACGTTAACGCAATGGTTATACCTACGATATATATGTGCTTTCTGCGCGAATTTTCTTCCTTAAAGAATAGTTCTAAGAAAAAAAAAAAAAAAAAATGTTAAAAAGAAGAGAGTATTATTGTTCCTATTTTTCCTTCTTCTTTTTATATATAATGTGGTCAGAAGAAGAGTGAGAAGGGGTGGGGGAGGGGAAATAAAGTTACGATGCTCGTTATCAGGTGCGTGCTGATCGATAATATAGGAATTATTCGTCCATACGCGGAATTTCGTATATTTCAATATATTAAATATTTTTGTTATAATAAAGTTTTTGTTCGGGAGATTTCTTTTTCTTTTTTTTTTTTCTTGTTTTTAATAAGTAAGATATGTAAGAGTGTTATGCACTTCGTATTATTACGTAAATCGCATGGCGAAAGATTCAAGGTCGTTTTGGAAAAATCGTTTCCAGACGGATCATAACAGATGTCGACAGAGTGTCGACTGCGATAAAAGAATATGGGAACAGGTGTATCAAGGAACGACACGAGATCGATACAATTACCGACATTCACTTCGATTTACATATATACAATAATATATATATATATATATATATATATGTATATTGATTGATTTATTTATATATATATATATATATATATATTTCTTTCGATTTCATCAGAATGTGTAAGATTATCGACGGAAAGTATCGAATAGTGTATTTTCTCTTATCTCCCGTTATTATTATCGATCGCTCTAACGATAAATTATTCATTACCATTAACTGTACAATCGAACAAATCGTTTTTCTTAACATTTATAACTTTTTCTTTTATAACATTTATAAGAATATAAAAATGAGAAAAAACCGAGAAAACGTTCGTGCATATATACATATATATATATATTTTTTTTTCTTGAATTGAAATTTCGAGCACACATATAAATTTCGTGATTTTAATAAAATCGTATACACCCTTGTGGTATATATATATATATATATATATATATATATATATATATATATATATATATACATATATATATTCAGAGAGGCCAGGGAGACGACGACTACGACGAATCGTAGATGAGATACCTAACTTTCGTACAACCCTGATACCCAAGGGAAAAAAGCGCGTGCGCGTTCATCGAAGGAGCACGCACGCATGCACGTTTATATTGTCGCAATTATATAAGTACGCGGTGCGGTGTGGGATCTTTTTCCTCTGACGTGGCCGACATTATTATTGGCTAGGAAATTTTCAATAAACCACGGCATGTTGCGTGTATGACAATACCTCTACCTGGGTTGTTGGTTATAGACGTATTACATGTATACACTGTCGTACTGTTGGTTTTCAAGATAACATCGGGATATCTTGTTAAATATTATTCAATATGATAACGGTTTTGCGATCGACGATTATAAATTCATTATACATTATAATATTTTACGTTGGAATCGACGTGATATGGTCGTTTGTAATTAAATGTTAGAGTCGTGTCGATAAGCGATCAGAAATTTTTTAATGTACGCGAATAATAATCTCTAAATGATGAATTTAATTACCTGATATATCGAACATCTTGGGTCACGTGACTATCATAGGGCGATTATTATTCACTTGTTTGATCCTTGAAGTATAGAAAAATATCTCCGAAGTATTTTACTTGTACCCCTAATCCCGAGATACGTTTATGTATTTACTTAATAACAATTTGAACGTGTAACGTGAATTGACTTTAGCGTGGCCTGAAGTAATCACGTTAGTGACTTATAACGATATGCACGAGTTTCGATGTAAGATGTGAAGTTGTCGTCTTATAACAATTATTAATAACGTATCTACATACGTTGATAATGATTAATCATCAGTGACGGATTAAAACGGCGGAGACCGTCGCACCATTTCCCCCATCCCCTTAAACGACGCGATATAAATTTGTGTTACATGATAAATTTGATTTATTGTCATCGTTATTTTTCTTTCCCCTCTCTTTTTTCATAAACGAAGATACCAAATTATTCTAATAATATTTTCTTTTTTTGTCGATGAGAAAAAAATTTTTATTCTTTTTAATTTTTGAGAGTTGACGATACATAGTTTCTCCTACAAATTTGCGACCACGATCGAATCGGGGCAGCATATTTTTCAATTCGTCATTTGCACGAACACTCGAAGCGTGGGGGGAAAAACAAAATATATACATATTATATGTATAATCTATATATATATTGTACTTAATTAATTTATTTGATCGGATGGCTCTGAACATTTGGAATCCTACCGTCGATATTAATCAGACTATAATTAATTATCAAATTAATAATAAAATTATCAAATTAATTAAAAATACACACACATATTTATATATGTATATATTTATATACACATGTCAGACAATAAAATATAATTATTACGAATAATGACGTATGTAGATTTCAATCGGAACTTTTCGGATTTCAATCAGCCTTACTTTTTTCCTTTTTTTTTTGTTATCGAATTTCAACGAAGCTTAGCAGTCTCTTTCGTGTTAGAAAAGCGAAGCCCCATCAAAGCGAACATCCTAACTAACGTCTCGATTCGCAGAGAGAGAGAGAGAGAGAGAGAGAGAGAGAGAGAGAGAGAGAGAGAGAGAGGAGAGAGAGAGAGAGAGAGAGAGAGAGAGAGAGAGAGAGAGAGAGAGAGAGAGAGAGACAGACAGACAGACAGACAGACAGAGAGAGAGAGAGTGAGAGGTCAGTGAATTGGCCTGTCTACCACCTACGCTCTCGCAATGCCTGCAATTAAATTAAAGCATGCGTCGTGTACGTCGGCCAACGTCAGGGCTTATTCGCTTTTATCAACGGGTGCATCGTACCGATGCGCGAGTTTTTCTTTCTTCTATCAGACTTGCATTCGCATATGCGCCGTACTCATATACGGGGTGAGACATTAAAATCGTAATATCTCAAACGTATCCGTGTCATTTTGCGATTTTATTGGTGTAATTCTCGTTAGGAGAATATCACACGGTTCGAAGGATCGGTTTTTTCCCCTCCGACTGGATGTACGATACGATGATGGACATAACTTGTTTCTCAAGGTCATCTTGTATTTTTTTTTCTTGCTTTTTTTTAACGAAATTCCATGGTCATCGGTAATCGTTCTCTCTCTTTTTTTTCTTTTAACGGAACCCTACGATCTCTTTGGTTTTTGTTTTGTTTTTGTTCCTTTTTTGCTTTTTTGGCATGGATTTATTCCTCGTGCTATTTCGAATAAAAAAAAAAAAAATAATTGCGCGATACGATGTAGAGGAATGATCGTGGTTCGTGAAAACGACGTCTTAAGTGATTATTTTGGAAAACGGTTTCCAGCTAATTCGTCCAACGGTGACGAGTTATATTTTATTTCTAGTTGGAGTTGGAGAAAAAGTTTAGGAAAAAGAAAGAAAATGAAAAAAAAAAAGATAAATGATTCAAGCTGAACTGCATATTTACGATTATATTTTTTGTTCACGAGTGAATATGTACATTCATTATCTTTTTCCAAATGCTTATGCACATTTGTTATTGCATTTGGGAATATATATATATATAGATATATACATAAAATATATATATTGTGTGTGTGTGTGTGTAATATCAGGCGTGGCTCTTATCACTGTTATTGCTTCTCGAACGCACCTATCTCTGGATAATTACCTTTCCGATGGCAAAAGCATCGTCAAATCATTTCCCATAATATCTTCTTTTTTCTCATTTTTTTTATTTTTTTTTATTTTTTTTTAATAACGAAATGTTTTCAAGGTAGATTATTCGGATCGATCGTCCGGTGTTAAAAATGCTTTTTTATATGTCTTTTAATTTTTATTATTATTATTATTTTTTTTTTACGAACAAAATCAATTTTATGCCAAATCACTTTAATAACATTATTTTTATCCTCCTTTTCTGGATAACGAAAAATTTTTAAGCGAGTCGAATCGAATCGGACACCCTATATGAAATTGCATATTTTTTTTCTTTTTTTTTTTAAGGACGATTCAATTCAAAGCGTAATTACTCTACGATTGAAACGCGAACACGCATTAATCAAACGTAATGGATAAATAGGGTCTCGATTGTTCAAGTCAATGTACGATTTCTTCAAGATATATGCGTCATTTTTTTTTTTTTTTACTTATTCATTTATTCTTTCTTTTATTTTTTCTGCGAGGAAAAAAATATGAAGAAATAGAAAGATTGGAAAAAAATAAGAAAGGAATTGATTCGAAGGCCTATCTGTCGTTGGAACTAAAATCGAAGAGGAGAAAAAAAATGTGTCGTAAAAATCACGTGACCTATGTAGCTCGGGGATAAATGTGGTATGTTTATAAGTATCTACGACACCATTCGCTCACAAGAGAAATACGAATGCACGAATATTATTTTCCTCGAAAGTAACAGCTGTTCGCGCATAACTAACAATGAGTAAAACTAAGAGGGTTTACAAAGTGTGTACATGATGTTTCAAGTTTCTACGATATAACTTTATACGTAACTTAAAGTTAACAATAAATTGTCGAACTCTCGTATACACACACACACACACACACACACACACACACGTATTTACCGTGCGTACAAATTATTTTTTATCTTTTTCTTTCTCTCGTAAATTTATTATTTATATTATTCTCAAAACGCTCATTGTGAAAATTTGTTCGGAAAAATTATGTAACGACAATTTATGCAAACAAGTAATAATTATAGAAAAATTTGGACGTCGTTGCGAATGTATTGGGTCATCCGGAAAAGTTTATGGCCGATTTTGAAAGGCAGAAGATTTAAATTTTTGTTATACATTTATTAAATTATTATTATTATTATTATTATTATTATTATTATTATTATTATTATTATTATTAAAATATTATCGGCAGGAATTTTCCCGAACGACCTAATATATTATATCCTAACGACGGGACATGGTTTTTGCCCAACGACACTTCCTTATTTCTGCGTTACGGAGTTCATTAGGCCAATCGGAAAGCCGTTTTGACCGACCGCGAAATTCAATTCCGAGTTATTTGGGACAAGGGTAAATATCGAGAGCTATCCATCCATTTTACGGACTGGATGTAAGTATATATATATATATATATATATATATATATATATATGAAACGAAGTAGTATACGAATGTTACGTTGAAATCGATGTATGTATCA
>OU426852.1:7960541-8013041 GCA_911387685.1 Dolichovespula media | reverse complement strand
CCCAAATAAATAAATAAATTCGTTCGCGTTTCCAGTGGTTGGTGCTTTTCGCGCGAAGATATGAATGATTACTTAGATAGCGCGCGCGCACGCGCGCGCACGATCGATTTAATGTGCGTGGTGGTGGTGGTAAGGGTGGCGGTAACACAGTGGTTTATAAGCAATGATCAGAAACTGTTTCATGGACGCGAAGTAACTTTTAATCATTGAAGGACATACTAAATGTCTATTATTTGAACATTCGAAATCATCGATAACGTTTTGCAAAAATGAAAATCCTATTCTGATAGGTAAAGTTAAGTGTGTGGAATATAATTCGAGGACGATAATAAAAAAAAAATCCCTTTCTCTTTCATATATATATGTATAATATTATATAAGTAGGCGTATTTCTCGTATCTACAAGGCGTGTACAAATAAAGCAAAGACAAAGCGTAGGTAGAACTTTTGTCTATGTCTATCCAAAGGCGTCTCTACCTACGACTTCAGATATGCTATTAAATATATACAGGGTGTCCTGAACATTTTTTTCAACTAATCTTATCGATATATATATATATATATTTCGTCGTCTCTTTTCAGTTCCACGTGAATTATCCTTTGGTCGCGTTTAAAATAAGTATAACCTAGTATACGAATATCCATTTGTTCTTTTACAGATAACCGGTATCGTCTTCATCTCCGTGGGTGCAGTGATACTGGTCGTTTACAGCGGTTACAAAAACTTCGTCGACAGCTGGTTCTTCGCGGCACCCGTTTTAATGATAATCGTCGGCATCGTAGTCTTCCTGGTGTCGTTCTTCGGTTGTTGCGGCGCAGTAAAGGAAAATCATTGCATGTTGATAACAGTACGCAAGTTTTCTTCCTCCTCTTATTTGTGTTTTTTTTTCTTCCGTTTCGTTTATAAGAAAAACAAGAAAGGAAACGGAAGAAAAAATTCATTTATTATTATCGTCGCCATTTTTTTTTTTTTTTAATTTATGTAATCAAACCACATCGTCCACGTAACCATTTTCATTTTCTTTTCAGTACTCGGTCCTCTTGATGATCATCTTTGCACTCGAATTGGGCGCAGGTATTTCAGGCTGGGTAATGCGTAACGAGGTGGACTCGATGTTGCTCAATCGTATGAATAGTACATTTTACCAATACAAAAGCGACGAGGCCATTCGTAAATCCTGGGATATACTGCAGTACGACGTAAGTAAATCAAAAACCTGTTATACATAATCCTCTCTGGATATTTATCCTTACTTATTTTTATTATTTTTTTTTCTTTTTTTTTCTTTTTTTTTCTCGCATCAATCGCTCGTTGGGATAAAATTACATCTCGTCCATTACCGCGAAGAAAAAAAGTTTCTTCTATGTTATTATTAAAAAAAAAAATAAATAAATAAAGAATAAAAGAATAAAATGACAAGTTCTTTGATATATCTTATAAGTTTGAAAGATCTTATAGAAATGAACGAAATGATTTTATAAAATTGTCGAACGAACGGTTAAATGGGGAAGAGAGTGAGTGAAAAATAAATTGGCCTACTCGATTGAATGGGTTTATATTTGTTTTTTTTTGTTTCTTTTTTTACGAAATATCGTACAAATGTATATACGTACGTATTCGCCTCTCGTAAACTGCGAATCAATATCTTCGTCCCTTTTTTTCCCTCGTATGTTAGATTATTGTATCTATGTACCCCATATATATATGGGTACGAGAATATACTACTCGTATATATATTACCACGTACCATTCCACATAACCTTACCACAAACTGACTTACGTACACGTATCATATCTATCTCCATTTGTATGTAGCTCGCATTAATGATACTACAAGGATCCTTGAATATTTCCTAGCATTCTGAGTTTCCTATGTGTTTATGTGTATGTGTGTATACATAAAACGATTCTTTCTCGTCGTTAATCTCCCCCCTTCGTGTAAACAAATCTTTAAAATCATTTATTTTATCAAAGTATTGTATAACTTTCTTTTATATATTATATATTATATATTATATATTATATATATATTGCTTTGTTCATGATATTTAAGCTCGATCGATCAGTAAACTTAATAAACTTGATATTTAAGCGAAATGTGTTATACACTGGGTCACGCTATGTTAAGTACAGTATATAAATGTATAAGGTGTCCCAATTGAATTTATTATTTTGGATATCCGTTATAAAATGCAGTAATATAAGTATTTATTTTTTTTATTATATATATATAAACTTTATTATTATTATTATTTTTATCATTATTATTATTTAATCTTGTTTCTATCGAAATGTTTCTATCCGATAAATTCAAATAGGATCCCTCTGTATATATAGACTTACACAATATATACATCTTCACTGGTGAAAGGGAAATTGTGTAAGAATCGTTTGATCGATTAGTGAACGCGTTTCCGTTACTGAGTACGAGTTAATCGTAACTATTATTATTATTAATAACAACAACGACAATAATAATAATAATAATAATAATATAACCAAGAGAGATATTTCATAGCCCCTGATAATATTCGGGAAATAATTGTTTTGTGTACATGGTATCCCAATGAATTCTATTCCCCATTAATTCGATTAATGCTTGTTATAGTTTCGATGCTGTGGTATAGATGGTCCAACGGATTGGGCGAAGCTCGATTACACGGATAATGTCATACCGGATTCTTGTTGTACGGAAATTTCTGTCGGTGATAAATGCGATTCGAATTCTGTTCATTCCAACGGTGAAGGCTGCATGCCCAAGTTGCAACAGACCATTAAGTACAATTCTTTGGCTATAGCATCCGTTGGTATAGGGATTGCTCTTACTCAGGTAAAGATAAAATTTTCGTTCGTTTCCTTTTTTTTTTGCGAGTCGAGCCGATATTATACTAAAGTGTAAACCTATATATATATATATATATATATATATATATATATATATATATATATCTTAATTTTTTTTTTCTAATGATATGCGAACGAATGTCATAACGGAAGATCTTTGTTTTAAATGAAACTTAGATCTAAGTCGCATTGAAGGTATCATTAATTGTTCATATCTTTAAAAAAGAAAAAAAAATGAAAAAAAAAATAAAGGACAACGTGTTTAAATGAGACACCCAGTATATGTGGTTTGTATTCTATTACAATCGTAAATCGTATTAAAAAAATGAATATGATATTACCAACATACACGTTGTTACAATGGTCTCCTTTACAAGGTATTCTTATTCCTGTTTTTTTTTTCTATTGGTTTCAGTTGGTCGGAGTAACCTTTGCTTGCTGTTTGGCTCGCTCAATTCGTCGCGAGTACGAGACTGTGTAAGCTGACAGACAAAAGTTTTAATTGCAACATGCCTAACATGCACTTTTTATAAATACTGTTCTGTTACACTGGTTACATCACCCTTATATTTGTTATGTTAACTATGTATAACTTACAATCTCGGTGCACAATTTACACATCAAGAATGTATTCATTTTTATTGCTTATCTTCTTTACTGACACACTTTTGCGGTAAATATTTCTATCTCTCTAAACGGGGTCGATCAATATAAAATAAATGTTGAATTGACGGTATTGGTGTACTAAGTATGAAATTGATACTATTTTTGGTAATTGGGCTTTCTCAATTATAGTCATAAAGATCTTTTCGTATGTTTTATATATATATATATAAATTTTTACATTAAATTTACAACACTTAAAGACTTTATATGTATAATAATCTCTATCGCTACTACAACACACATTGTCTCTGTAAATCCTATAAAATTGCACTGTAGGTAACAACTATATATAAATGTAATACATAATCGTATATACATTCAGCTTTGTAATGCTGTTATAGCCGAGCCATGGGTAACGTGATTCAAAAAATGATATATAACATATCCATAGACTGGAACAGATTATTTCAGAATTCGTTACGAGCTTCATGTAAAATGTTTATACTTTACTTGATCGTTCGGCTTATTAGAGAAACTATATTTTAGTAGTTTTTTTTTTGTATCAATCTTTTAAGTTCTTATATTATGTTAACAAAAAAAAAACTTCAATTGCAAAATTTCTAAAGAAATTTATAAAAGTCTTGGCTAAACAAATATTCGTCTTAAGGAATGGCGTTGTTAAACGATGGCAAGGTATATCGTCATAATTTTTGTTTTGTTTTCTTTAATTTCTTTTCTTACTTACTAAAAGAGATATAATTTTAAATCTGAAAAGGAGTAAGCGAAGCAGATGTGATCAATGTTAAAAGCAAATGCTTTATTCTCTCACATGAATACATGTCTATGTAGATTATTTATTAGGGCTCCATTATAATAATGCTAGTCTATCTGGTTTTCACGATTTAAGCATTGATTATATAAGTACTGAAGAAAACTGTACAATTTCAAATGTATCTGTGATTGAAAATCATAATTAAGCAAATTATTTCTTGATACATTCGTTGCTTTAATACAAATGAACAAAGATTTTTAGATTAACAGGTATATATATATATATATCCCCTTTTTGTCTACACAGAAAGTACACAAGTATAATAGATTTAGCGCGAGTATTTGCATATTGAAGTGCCGTGTAAAACGGTAAAATATATGCATAAACTATAATTAAGAATTACTATTTATCTATAATTAAGATGTTTTGTTGTTTATTACGGTGTAAAGTTTACGTAGTGTTATAATTATGATTAATGGCCATATCCTATATAGTGAATATACAACGTCAGGTTCAAACAATAATTTTATTTTTAGCACTTTGTAGAGTGAGATATGTATATATATATATATATATATATATATATATATATATATATATATGTATATGTATATATATACATATATACACAAAGAACTAATCGATGAAAACAATTTCTACATAGTGCAGGTAAAATGGCACAACAAAGTCAATGCCAATCTGTTCATTGTTATAGAGCGAAAGGACTTTGGACACTGCTGGTAATATAAATTCCGCTTATAATTACGTTTTTATCAATGGAATGTTTGCTTTTTATATGTTATTGCTTAATCAAAATGCAGTGCACTTATGTTATTCAATTGATTTATCTAAAACTTTAGTGATGTAATATTTTTACTTACAGCGAAACCACAGCACACTGATTGCCATCAGTTAAGGGGCATTTTTCATAATATTGTTCATCATACATTGGCAGAAAGATATTTATAGTTCCATTGCGAATATGACCATTTTTTTTTTATTAATTATTAAAATGCTTAAAAATGTATAGCAAAGAGGAATGATGTTTAAAATTGTGTTTAAAATTACTTTTCCATACGCGTAATTTAAAAGAGAACATGTATATCTTGGGAAGATTTATTATTGAAGAACTATTTTCTGATTTCCCTTTATGAAGAACTCTTTAATAAAAATGAAATGATTTACTGCCATTACATGCCAAAAATGTCAAAGAGAGCGCAGCAATTATAAAAATATATTTACAACAATCTCTCTCTCTTTTTCTTTTTATGTATAATAAAATAAAACCATCGTAATGGAACAAAAAAAGAAAAGAAAAGAAAAAGAAAAAAATAAATAAATAAGAATAAAGAAATTATTTAAAAAGTGTTAAAAAAAAACAAGTGATAATGACAATTAATACAATTGATGTGCCATGTGTTGCAGCCATGATGTAAAAATAATTATCACAAAAAAGATTTCTCATCTATATAAAATATGTCTTCGCTCCTTGTAGAAGCATAGATATTAACATTATAAATGTGAGCTGCTTAATTTTAGTGCTCTAATAAATCTACAACCATCATTCCTCTTTAATTTATTATCGTATATAAAAAGAAACAATGAGCTATTTTGCCTAATCTTCCCTCTAACAGTACAGTGTGGATTGGTTATCAAAAGATTTACTCTCAGAGAAAAGCTTGTGTTCTAATTATGCAAAATGGCTTATTGCTTCTGCTATATTTAAATACGAATAATATAAAACGTGGCATACTTTTTCTTTATATGCCTTCTCGGTAAAAAAAAATAAAGATACCCATTTTATTTTTTTTGTGTAACAACTCTTTATTTAAATAGAATTATCAAATGTTGCAGCAGTCTTACATGTACCAAATTTATAATGATATCATATTTACTCTAGAAAAATGTGCGTACTTTTATCCGTAATCGACAAAATATCCCAAGTATATATATATATGTGTGTGTGCGTGTGTGCATGTGTTGTGTGTTGTGTATACAATATATATGTATATAAATACATATATATAACGTGTACACAAATTTCTCTCTCATTTCACTCTTAATGTGCAAATTAACGGTTTCAATGATATATTAAATAATTATCATTGTCCGTTTGTCAATAATGAAATCCTTTGTATTATTAAATATCTATATTAAAATATTCTAGCCCAGATGTTCTACACCATTAGGATTGTATTATTAAAAAAAAAAAAGAAAGAAAGAAAAGCAAAAAGGTTCAAAAATTGCTATAAAAAAAAAACCTTTACATCTACTCAATTTTGCGAATCAAAGTACTTGCAATCTATATCATAATATTATCTATCATTTCTTTGAAGTCTTGTATTATTGATAAGAACAAGTTGAAACTAGGATAGTCATTGTTAACGACATGTTATGTTAATGATAATGATAATGATTATATATACATATGGTACTTGAAAATTTGCTACAATATTCCTTCGTAATTGAAAAAAATCACAATGGCATAATTATTTAATGTAATGTTACAACAACGAAAGAGTTGTAGAAAGATTCAATGCGATATTTGTATCATGTATGTATGTTTTAAAATGCACTCTGGTAGTATTAAATATGCAAGACCTTAGAATGGATATAAGTGAAATATTCGTAGATAATTGTACTCACAGTATATCATAAACTAACTAGCTAAGATATATATATATATATATATATATATATATATATATATATATATATATATATATATGATTAAGGTGTGCCTAACTTATAGAAAGAGAGAAGACATATATTATAAATGATTAATATAGAGGAAAAAGAAAAAAAAAGTTTTAATGTCACTTAACTGTCTTGCGCAACATAGCTTGTCCAAAACTGGCACCTGTCCAAAGTTCGCTCCTTTTAATTACAATAATCATTTATTTTTGTTTTATATATATAAATATAAATCTCAATTAGATTCTTGGTATACATTGATTATTGGGCAAGAGATAAGACTGATAAAGATTATTGTAATCAGTATTAATGAGAGCATTGGTATTTTACATATATATATACCTTCGTATTCTTACAAGAGAGTAAATTTATACTAAATTATATATTTTATCTGCTTGTATCTTTTTTTTGTTTGTTTTTGTTTTTCTTCATCATCACTATAAAAATGTAAATTATAAATTAGTCAATATTGATAAATTTGTATTAAGATAATTCCATTATATTAATATAACTTATTATTTTTTTTGGCAATTTAGGAGCCAACGACATGTCCTTAGCACATATTTGTCTAGCCTTTATGTATATTAATAAATTAATTACACTAATCGTTTTGTATTTAATCATGTATACTTGACACCTCGTATAAAATATATATATATATATATATATATATATATATATATATATATGTATAATGAGTTAGGAAGGAAAATAATGAACTTCATGATATTATAATTTTATAATCAGTTTATTTTATTGTAATTTATATTTATGCAGACCATTCGGTAGCAGACTAACATCCATCATTGATTAGTTTTAGTGGATCTCTCATTTCTCTTTTTTTTTTATTTATTTATTTTTTATTTTGCCATTTTGATATCACCAGAGCTGTAGCCTCTTTCTGTCTTTAGTTGAATGATAGAGAAAGAAAGAGAGAGAGAGAGAGAGGGAGAGAGAGAGAGAGAGAGAGAGAGAGAGAGATAGATTACAATCGCATTCATCAGTTAAATAGTTTCTCTGTGGATAGCGCATATTTATTTCCGTGAATAATGCAGCATAAAATTGAACGTACGAAATATATTTAAAATACAATATAACGTCGTAATCTCTTTGTCTGATAAAAAAATTGCGAAATCGCGAAGTATCGCTCGATCGAAAGGCTTTATTACAGATAAAGAGATCCCTCTCTCTAAAAAAAAAAAAAAAGAAAGAAAAATAGAACAGAAAAAAGAATGAATAAAAATTGGAATTAATTATTTCCCCCTTTGGGAATGGAACGTGTTTCAAACAAATGATTCGTTATTAAGAGGAAATACAAACTGAGAGCGATCCTTAATTAAATTCACGTTTAACGGTATATTATAGTAAACTGCATTATGCACTTCGATGAATAAGTTTTCTTTCTTTTTTTTCTTTGTTTGTGTTTTCTTTTTTGTTTTGTTTCTGCAGCTCTCTCTAATTAAGGAAGAGCAAGATTGATTATATTCCATTACTAATCTTATAAACAGCAAATATGCACGTTCGACGAATATGTATGTATATCGACGTATTTACAATTCCTAAATAGAATCAATGCGCCGCCACTTTTTCACACTAAGCAACATACAAAATTTGATATTCGTTCAACAGTTTACAAAAATCAGAAGACCTAATCATTCTCAAGTAATCGAGGAACCGAGTAAAATTATTAATAAAATGGTTATATCTATAATGGAGGTGTGTACGAGAGAAAGAGAGAGTGAAAGAAATAGAGAGAGAGAGAGAGAGAGAGAGAGAGAGAGAGAGAGAGAAAGAGTCTCACCTCGTCATGCAAAGTCATTCCACACAGTGATATTTACAAGAGAATTCTGACATCGAAGAGAAAAATCTTAAAAGCTTAGTTTACATCATAAAACTGTACAATATTAAATTGAATGAGTTTTACTGATTGTTTATTACAAGGTATATAAATTGCAGTCACACACACATTACCACCCAGTTTTCCAAGCAACAACTTGCTCCTTCAATTCTGAATTATTTACAAAGTGGTCTTGTTGGTCCACCTTGCCTTTAAAAGCCATCATCATCTTTCGTTTCTTGCCATTAGACACTTTCTAATTATATAGAAATCGCATGAAAGCAAAATTTGTATAAATTGATCGATAGCACATAATCCAAAAAAAGAATCTCTCTTGGTAAAAAAAAAAAAAAAAAGAAAAAGGAATTTGAATACTTTACTGAACACATTGAATATGAAATGGCTACTACATAAAAGATTACAAAACGAGTAAGATATTTCTTAATTTGTTTCGTGGCACAGCCATTTTCCTAAAGAAAAATAAAGTACAAATACCAAAAAAAAAAAAGAGAAGTAATGAAGTACGGTGATGAGATAGTACGGAATACTTATGGCTAATAAGACAATTTATACATACACATGTAGACAATAGAAATTCCAGTTTCTTCAATGTACTAGAGCTCGAATATACAGGAAATGATATTTATTTACAGTTACAAGGATTTTGCAGGTGGCCCCAAATATTATAATTGGATTATGTTCTTTGCGAATTCCAAATATTTTCTTTGGAGAAGGTGTACTTGGTAAAAATTCCGAATAGGTGCACGTAATGTCGGTATGGCCAATTTTGATAAAAATTGAATTAAAATTACATTTAAACAATATAATTTAAAAATATAATAAAATTGAGTAAATATAAAAATATTGGAGTTTACATTGTGGAGAATCGTGCCATTCTAGATTCACGTTTCATAAACTATGCACCTAGTTACTTATAATTTAATTTTTAATTATATTGTTCATGATATCACCTACCCTACAATTGTTAGCAGTATCGGCTTGGTATTGTTTGCATACAATACAAATCCATTTAAATACTATCCCGTCATAATTTTTAGGTGAAAAACTCCTATTTCATGCCCTAACACATTATACTTGCACACACATTCATTCATCTTAGGCACATTACATCCTTGAAATGAAGCACATCACAAATCATGGTCAAGCTGATCTCAAAAGGTCTTCACGTAGAGTTTCTTGACCAGTATAATCATGGATAAAGATGTATAATAGCTATTGTGAGACGTTTTGATGAGAACAGCAGTTGATGAGAACTTGGCATGAGGACTAATAGGAGTTACATATGTATTACAAATATGCTCATGTAGCATAACGCTTGGTCCATAGCCGTGCTATGCGATCGTGTTCTTCTCTGTTTTGTAAATATTGTGTTGCTATACTACCCACTAAAGGATCAGCTGTAAAAGAAAATTGTATTGAGTATATTGTTCGCTTATTGATCACTCTTTGAGAATATTTACTAAATACTTTTATAAAACGTCTTACCAGGATTACAGTCTGTGAGAAGGGAGCATATAGAAAGTAACACTTTCGAAATTGTAAGTGCTGGAGACCAATTGTCTTTCAATATATCCAAACAGATCACTCCTTGACTGTTAATATTGCAGTGATAAATACGTGTTCGGAATGTGACCTATAAGAAGGTAATATTAATCTTTATCTTACAGATAACATTAAAATTGTATTAAAAAAATAAACGACGTTATATACTTTTGAAAGCTTTAAATATATACCTTTGGAGGCTTGAAGGGGTATTCTGGAGAAAAGTGTATGTCAAGAAAAAATACACCTCCTTCGTATACGGAACCTGGAGGGCCCAATATCGTAGATACCCACTCATACAAATTATCTCCTTTTGGCCCTGCACTGTAGAAACAAAAAATAAGATCGTAAAGAACGAAATTTATATAACGCAATTATTAAAAGTTAATAAAATTGCGGCATGTATTAATTACGACAATGACAAACCTGCAATTTGGGGGTGGATCTAACGTGATTTCTGCCAATTCTTTCTGTATCCTGCGATAAAAATGTAAAATGAATCATTAAAATAATTATAAATGGATACTATCGCCGATGTAAACTATAAATGATAAATCACAAAAAGTTTGGTACCTTTTAGCGGAAGTTCCTAGAGCTTTCGACATCTTTGGATTTGGCTTGGTTTCTTTGTTTTCTGGCTTATTGTCCGCCAACGATGAACCACGACCTCTTCCGGTTCCACTTGACCCTGCCCCGGACGACATGTTTCTGTAATATTAATATATATAATATGAAGGTTATCGTGTTGTGTTGAAAAAAAAAAGATCATTGAAATAACAAAAAGAAAAGCAAAAACTTATAAGCATAACATTCTTGTCATAAAGCGAGAAAAACCTATTAAGATAATCTGCATCTTACAACGCTCAACTCGTCAACTTCATTTGTAATATACAAATAAGAGGAAAAATAAAGAAGTAAAAGAAGTAGTGCGTGTCTGTTAAATATATATATTATACAAATATATGTATATATGCGTACAAGATAAAATATAGACCGAAAGGAAAATAACTCAAAGCTCAAATGAAGAACATTATACTTATAAATTACACAAAATTTAAAGCTCTAAAATATCTCAGAGTATAGTGGTACGAATTTGACACAGTGTGAGATTGAAAGATGAGGAGATAAGAAAAAAAAATAGAAAATAAAAAGGAATAAAAAAAATAGTAAAAATAAAATAAAATAAAACTAAAAATTGCGTTAAACGAGTATTCGTCTCTCTCTCTCTCTCTCTCTCTCTCTCGCTCTCTTTCTATCGACGAACGTAAAAAAAAATGGGAACAAAGATCTCGACGTAAAGAGTCGATGATCATCGTAGAAATTCTCTGATATTTCTTTCATCATGTATATTTCCTTGAAAAATCCACGATTTCGTTTGATCGTTTTTGTTCGTTTTAACCGCGACGGATAACCGCCTCGAGCTTCCTCGAGAACACGATCCCTAGGACGTACCGCCCGAGGAAGAATGGAGGAAGGGGGAGAATGAAAGAGAAAGAGAGAAAGAGATACGTAGAGAGAGAGAGAGTGAAGACAGAGATAGAAATATAGAGAATTGAAAGAGGACGAAGAAGAGAAATAGAAGAGAAAGAGAAAGAGAAAGAGAGAGAGGGAGAGAGAAAGAAAGAGAGAGAAAGAAAGAGAGAGTGAGAGAGAGAGAGAGAAGAGAAAAAGAAAGAAAGAAAGAAAGTAAGAAAGACAGAGAAAGATGATAGATCGGAGCGAGCGGTTATAAAAGATCGGAGTAAGAGAGGAAAATATAAAAAGAGCTCTTAGCTAAAGGAAAGCGCGACGGACAATGGTGTAGGCTTCTCGTACCTCGTGTGTATGATGCGTCCGTCCACGCCGTGTTTGCCGTCGTCGTCGCGCGAGGAACTATCTCTCACCGGGATTGGTGGGGGAGGGGTAGGAGGAGGGGAAGAGGGGGTAGGAGGGGGGCGTGCGGGTCGACGGGGTAAAGGAGCGAGGGAAAGGGACTTGGCGGTCCGCGTAGGAGAAGAGCCGCGCGGACTTTGCGATGATTCGCGGCTTTGCCGGTCGCTCCTCGTGTGAGAAAGAGAGAGAGATAATGGAGTACGCGCAAGCACCACGCGCGCAAGCTCTCTCTCTCTCGTTTTCTCTTTCTTTCTCTCTTTTTCTCTCTTCGAAGAAAAATAAAAAGTAAATAAAAATGAAAGAAAAAAAAAAGATTACGAATAAAAAAGGAGAGTAAAAAAAAACTATCGAAGGGCCTATGATATATATATATGGTGCTTATCCGCGTTGACGGAACCGTCGCCCGGATCCTCCTCTTGTTATTATTATTTTCCGCTTTTTCGTATATAAAATCGAGAATAACGCGAGAAACGACACAACGCCGGAAGACGGAACGACGAACGAAACGCTTTATCCCGTTAAACGCATATAAGAATTTTTACCCAATGATCGATGTTATAATTTCGCGATAACGTGTATCCTATAACAACCGTACAACGACGTCGATCGGGAGGAGTAAAATATATCTAATAACCGAATCGGTTAACACACAGGGATTACGCGAGTAAAGTCGAGAATTAGTAGTCGTAGTAGTGTAGTAGTAGTAGTAGTAGTAGTAGTAGTAGTAGTGTAGTAGAAGAAGAAGATGAAGATGAAGAAGGGTAAGGACGCGCGTCGATCTTAATGCACAACACCATTCACGAACGAGGGGAAAGGTTGTGGGTAAACAGCACACGAGCGTGGAAAAAGCAAAGAGATTCGTTCGAATCGTCGTCGTCTCTCTCTCTCTTTCTGTGTCCGTCCGTCCGTACGTCCGTTCGTGCTCTCTCTCTCTCTTTCTCTTTGTTTCTGTTGCGTGTCGTCGTATCTTCTTCTTCTTCGACACCCTCGGAAGCACCGGGCGCTTCTCTCACGTCCTCCTCGTCGTCTCCCTCTCGCGATCATTCATCTCCCTTTCATGTCCCGAAATCGCGATCGCGGCGTCCTTCCTTCCACGACGAGCGCCGACGAAACGTGCGCATCTCTCTGACCGTCGTCGCCGGATGTTGACTCTGCCCGGCCCCGTCGCCACCACCGCCACCGTCGCCACCACCGTCGCCACCACCGTCGCCGCCACCGTCGCCGCCACTACCACCACCACCACCACCACCACCACCACCACCACCACCACCACTACCACCACCACCACCACCACCACCACTACCACCACCACCACCACCACCACCACTACCACCACCACCACCACCACCACCACCACCACCACCACCACCACCACCACCACCACCACCACCACCACCACCACCACCACCACCACCACTAACCACCACCACCGCACCACTACTACTACACTCATCCACCGTGCGCGCGCGCGCACCTCTTCCTATCTCAACGTAACACCGCCATTGACAACGGACTTACGATACCCCCATCTCACCGTCATACCGTCACTACTACTACTACTACTATTACTGCAACGAACCGATAACTTTTTGTTTCTTAACGCGTGGCGGCGCTGCGTACGTCATTATAACTTTTCATTAATCCAATCCCCTCCCCCTTCTCTCTCTCTCTCCACCCCCCTCACCCCTCTACCGATCGTACTCCACGTTATTTTTTTTTTATCGTACGTTCGTCTTAATTATCTTACCGTTCTTTAATTCGACAAGCTCTTTATCGCGTTAGCGTTATCAACTATTACGTTGAAATTTTCTTCTTTGTCATTATTTCTAATTTCTGTTATGTTATCTCTCTTTTTTTTTCTTCTCTTTCTTTCCTTCTTTCTTTCTTTACTCTCTTCGACGTTACAACTCCATTCCGTTTGGTCCTTTAACGTACGTCTCCTGTCCCCCTCCCTATATCCCTCCCAAAGCCATCTTGTTTCTTCGAGTTTAATCGTGATTGGTCGGGATTTATCGTTATTGTTAATAACGCGAGAATTTCTTTCGTTCGATCGTTACATTCGTTAATTAATGATTCCCATTGCTTTCGTTGTATTTATTATCATCTGTTTAACGTTCGAGCTTTTATTCGTTATTTTTTTTTTAAATCGCTACGCCTTGATTGGTTGGTTGGGGATTCTACTTCTCTGATTGGTGGTGTTTCTTAACGAATAGAAAATATTAATGTTATTATGTTCGTTTATCGGTATTACGGTAATTGTTCGAATGATTATTTATTTTTTTTGCGTAATCTCGTAAATAACGTAAATTACATAATTTTGACGATTTTTCGTAATAATAACTATTAGTTCGAATTCCTACTGATATTGGCGCTGCGATCTATTTCCAATCTAATGCGTTGGTAAAATTATTCAATTTTCTAATCGTTAAAAAAATATTCATTGTCGTTTAGTTATATATTGCATCTCGTTTATGACTTTTCGAACGACTTTTATTTATAGAAATTGTGTTTTGTGTATTTATGAAACGTGTTTGAATATGTGTTTACGATGTCATTTATATAATATAAATATTATGTGTTGATATATATTCTATAAAAAAAATTGCAAAAGATTAGGCTTAACTAAAGAGAGAAACTATTATCGAATCAGTGTTATAAATCTGTCAACTTTATACAGTAGTTACTATTAATATTTGTCAAGATGGGGAAACGACAGCATCAGAAGGATAAAATGTAAATATCTTCTATATTTTAGTTTGCATAGGTTAGGGCATTTATAAAAAATGTTATTCTCAAATATATATTTTACTTGTAGGTACTTAACCTATACTGAATGGACAACATTATACGGTGGGAAAAGACCGGGTCCTTTGGAATCTAGCGAAGATACCACTTTTAGACGTTTACCTTACGATCACTGTTGTTTGAGTTTAAAACCATTTGAACATCCTTATTGCGACGTGCAAGGTCATATTTTCGAGTTAGAACCACTTTTGGAATATGTAAAAAGATTTAAACATAATCCTGTAACGGGAAAATCTTTAGATCCTAAAACTTTAATAAAATTAAACTTTTACAAAAATGCACAAGGACAATATCACTGTCCAATTCTTTTCAAACCGTTTACAAAACATTCGCATATTGTCACCATTAAAACAACAGGAAATGTAATGTCTTATGAGGTAAATACTATGCTTATAAATTGTCTAAAATAATAATAATAATAATAATAATAATAATAATAATAATAATAATAGTAATAATAATAATAATTATTATTATAGATGAAGATTGTATTAATAAAGATATATTTTTAGGCAGTAGAACAGTTAAATATAAAGACACGCAACTGGAAGGATTTAGTAAATGACGAGCCTTTTACGAGAAAGGATATAATTACCATTCAAGATCCGAATAATGTGACAAAGTTTAATTTATCTACATTTCATCATATTAAAAATAATATAAGAATTGAAGATGAAGGTGATTCGATGGTTTTACTATGATAATTATTTTCTATATATTCTTTACAATTATATATGTTTTATGAATTCTAACTTTGGAATGTATTTTTAGAGGCTAAAAAGGAAAGGTCTGATCCAACTGCAAAACTTAAAACAGTATCTATGGAGACAAAAGAAATATTGGCAGAATTAAAAAGGGATTATAAAGAACCAGAAATTAAAGAAGAAAGTAATAAACCGCAAGCTGATAAATTCAATGCTGTATGTATAATAATTCAATACCTAACTGATAACAAACATTTGGTTTCATTAATTTATAATAACGTTTGCTCATGCAGGCTCATTATTCGACTGGTGCCGTAGCTGCAGGTTTTACCTCTACGGTAATGCCAAGAGAAACAACTCATCAAGCTGCAGTAATTGCGGAGGACTTAGTTCGTTATGAACGTGTCAAAAAGAAAGGTTAATTATTATATTTATATACGTATTTCAATTATAAATATAAATAAACCTAATTGCATTGAATCTTTATAGGATACGTAAGATTACTCACAAACTTTGGTGCCTTGAACTTAGAACTTCATTGCGATCTTGTACCAAAAACATGTGAAAATTTTGTGAAACATTGTCAGAATGGTTATTATAATGGTACAAAATTTCACAGATCCATAAGAAACTTTATGGTAATATCAAAATTAAATATTATATTGGACATTAGTAGTATCCCCTTATAAAGACATTATAATTCTTTAGATTCAAGGTGGAGATCCAACGAATACTGGTAATGGTGGAACGTCCATTTGGGGTAAATCCTTTGAAGATGAATTTAAACCAAATTTAATCCATCAAGGAAGAGGCATTCTTTCAATGGCCAATTCAGGACCTAATACAAATGGATCTCAATTGCGAGTATTACAAAGATTGAATGATATTTCATATTTATATTAAATTAAACGTTATATAACCTTGCAGTTTTATTACTTTCCGATCGTGTCGGCATCTCGATCGAAAACACACCGTTTTCGGTAAAATTGTTGGTGGATTAGATACGTTAAATACCATAGAAAAAATCGAGGTAGACAATAAGGATAGACCGATCGAAGATATCACAATACAAGGGGTATTAGTCTTTGTCGATCCTTTTCAAGAAGCCGAGGAACAATTGATCGCCGAAAGAGCGGCAGAGGCAGAAAAATTGGCACAGGAAGCAAGTAAAAGTAAAAGTGCAGATAAAAAGGAAGGAAGCGATGTTCTAAAAATTTATCGTTCGGGCGTAGGCAAATATTTAAAGATAAACAAAGACGAGAAGTGAGTGGGAAATTCTGTTTTTTTTTGTTTTTTTTCCCCAGAAAATATACGGACTGCTTCAAATAAATTTATAAATTCGCATTCCTTTTACAGAGCAGACAAAGACGAAGCATCGATCGTAGAGCCGGCTGTTAAGAAGAAAAAAGTCGTAACGAATTCTTTTGGAAATTTTTCTTCTTGGTAGAAACATAATAATAATAATATTAATAATAATAATAATAATATTTAAAAGTAAAATAATATTAATATAAAATTAGTTAGTAATAACATTGAAAGCCTGTTAAAGAGATAAAGAATATTTTTTATTAATAAATGAATCTACAAACTGTTCTTATCATATTCGTTTGATCCTACGTACGTTACATCAAATGCAGCGCACGAATTCTATATTAAACGTGTATGTATGCATACGGTAGTGCGTCATGTGTGTGTGTGTGCGCGCGCGCGCGTACGAGTATATAACGCACGTAATACCGATCTATAAACAGATATATATGTATACGTATAATCGGATGAAATACAGTGTTACGTGGTGGTATCGTTCGTTGCTTACTTATTTCGTGTTCATAAATCGTAGGGTATTGAGGGTGAAATAAAAATAAATAATAAAATAAAAAATAAAAAGAAAGAAAATTTCCCTCTCATTCGAGGTACACCGTGGCGTAGTAAGGTCAGTGTCGATGGAGAAATCTGGATTGCAAGGACTCTCCAGTCCTCCATGTTTGAAGTTCGAATGCGCACGGTCGAAGAGGACGGTCTCGCGCGTCGTGCCGTAGTTTGCGGTATTTCGGACGATCTAAAGATTTTCTGTGCGTGAATTCAAGGATATATCTCGTGTATTTGGATAGTCGAATAATCCGAATCACCGTACCATGGATGATTTGGGTGAGTAAATATAAAAACTCCAAAACATACGGGCTACACGGTCTAACCTCAAATTATTAAGGAACGAATCGCGCGAGCCTGTCAAAAGTGATCAACGATTACGTTTAGTTTCGTTATTCATTCGTAGTTGAATTCGTAACTTTCTTTTTATTTTTTTTTTTATTTTACGTTACACGTAATTTAACGTATACGTTTGTTTCCATCGTATATTCATTGAATAATGGACGCTACGCAACGTGACATTTTGCATCGAAATATTATTATTCTCGTATTAGAAATGATAATTGACAGTGTCGACGTTTTCAATGAACGTTTCGATAAATATATCATGAATTTAAGATAATGTAACAATTGATTATAATTGAAGTATTGTAAATATAAAGACAGGTAGATAATTTTTATACAATCATAATAACTGTTGCGAGTAATGAATAACAAAATTCACAGTCAATTTTACGTTCTACAATTTAGACATTATATTATTTTTCGTTCGAAATAATTATTGTTTTTTTTTATTTTATTTTTTTTTATTATATATACACATTTTTTTTATCATTCATTTGTAATCGTAACCCGTATTTAACGTATAATCGTAAGAGACGAAAAAAATTAAATTTGTGAATCGAAACTGTGAAAGTTCAATTTCCAAATTATCTCAATGATAATTGTTATTGTTACTTATCGGTTAACATTGAAACACTCAAGGACACCGTATAAGCCTTAAAACGTTTCCTTCTGTCAAAACACTTGATATGTAGTAAGTACACGTCAAACTGTGAAAACATTCATTTACATATTCATCATATATATATATATATATATATATATGCATGTTTACAAAAGATTCTCGTTTACACGTCGATGAACTGTACTCTGTAAAAATGTTTTAAATGATAACTGACGATGGCGCCACGTATGAATAATGACGTTTGACACAAATTATTAGTTCTTTTAAAAACGAGCCAATCGAATAAAACGAAAGTACATTCGAAACTAATTCACTTTCTATGTATGTGTGATAGATAGATATTTTATTTGTATATATCGGTATATGTCTATAAATATTTTTATCGTGTGCGTTAATACGATAAGACGTTAACAAATTATATAATGGAGATTCTTGCGTCAAATATCAAGAATGAAACCGTAGAAAGAGTGAGAGGGGGGAGGAAGGGAGGGAGAAAGTGAGATGAAGAGAAACCATTCATTAATTAAATCAACGTAAGCAACATATCGGTGTTTTCGAACGACAATGTTGCTTTTCAATCAATCTCGCGAGATGTCACTGTTAACATATTTGTTGAAAACGTTACAGACACGTCTCAATATATATATATATTTTCTGAGCTCTTTTTTTAACGTTCATGATTACGTCGTTGATTCAATATATATATATATATTACAACATAACAACATATATATATATATATATTACAACGTAATCATTAATGTTAAAAAAAGAATTCGGAATTTAAACAACACAATAAATTAAAAAAAAAAAGAAAGAAATTAATTACAAGACAAATCGAAAAATTGTCGATCTTTATTTACCTTCATTTTTTGTTCTTTTTCTTTTTTCCCCCTTCTTTTTCTTTTGGATCAGAATGATTCCAACTAGTATCCTTCCCCCCCACTGTTAGTTCTTGTCTTCGGTAATGAAACAATGAAGGAGTAGGTGTTTTGTTGAACGCAGTAGTCAACGAACGCCAACGATCGTACGTATTTTTAGTGAGTTTCCCGTCGTCTCGAACTTCCTCGTGTTTCACGTCGCTGTTGATAGGTAGAAAGGTCCCTGTATATATATACATACATATATATATATATATATATATATACGCATACACATACGGATATATATACATATATAAAGGCCGAGAGCTCCTGAAATATACTTAACTTTCGTTCGAACTTCCCCCTTTTCTTGACTCCCCCTCCTCCCCTTTCCCTCCCTTCATCCCCGTTCTGACTACTCCAATGTTGCTACACCGTCTCTGCATCCACCAAGACCGTCGCGACCGAGTGCCAGTTCTCTTACGCATATACTTCCTGAATTCCTACTCTGGATGATCATTCGTGACATCCCGAGGGATACATACGTTCTGTGTTAATCCTTTAGTGAGTCGAGTGTTTCCTTATTTCGGAGTGGAGCCGCGTTAATTATCGTCGATGAATTATTTTTTTTTCTCTCCTCTCACCTTTTTATTTTTTTTGTCTCTCTTTCTCTCTCTCTCTCTCTCTTCTCTTTTCTTCCTCCTATTTCTTTTCTCTTTCTCGCGTTGATTCAAACAAAATATTTTTCGGTTGGTACGAATTACATCGAACGAAACGTTTTTCATTATTTTCGAATTTGTTTCGAAAGAAAATATCATCGTTGTTCGTATTATAATAGTTCTTTATTTCGTGTATGGAACTTTAATTTGTTTATTTCCTTTTTTGTTTTTTCTTTCTTAATTTTGTCAAATAACACATTTCACCTTATCTTCACTGTCGTCCATTATCGTCGGTAGAAATAATTTCTTTCCTTGTTTTGTTTTTCTTTTTCTTTTTTTTTGTCAATCGAAAGAAAGAAAAGAATATCCACGAGTTATTTTTTATTTTGTAAAAAATTGTTCATTTTTCTTTTTTGTCTCCCAAAATTTTTTTATCGCTTTTTATTTCGTACGAAATTATTAAAAAAAATAAATAAATAAATAAATGAAAATAAGAATAAAAGTATCAGAAATGACGATAATTATTGGACTCACCGTATGTGCCACGTTTCTAATCGTTCTACGATAATATTCCTCGTTTCTTGATATTGTCGTTAATTTAATTATAAAGGCAGTGTCGTTACGTTTTGTAATTTGATCAACATTTGAAACTTTTGTTAGCAGTGTAGAAAAAGAAGTGTGTGACGTTTATTATCGACTGAACGAAAAGGTGTGTGTGTGTGTGTGTGTGTGTGTGTGTGAGAGAGAGAGAGAGAGAGAGCTAGATAAGCGTGTATTTCAAGAGAACGCGTATAGAGTTGTATCAGGATATATACATACGTATGTACGTGGGATGATCGAGTATATTATCGCAGCGAACTTGTTGATCCACGATAAACTATCCACCGGTTTCGCGTATCGCAATTTTTAATAATTTTCCCGTCACTCACGTATCTATGATACCTTATCTCAAATTTATTGATTTTTAAACTAATACTTATAAATATACATTGAATATAAGTCATTGTTATTTTTAGTTTGAACACTTCCTCGGAGAAAAGATATCGACGTTGTCCCAATTAAATAATTTTTTTTTTGTTTTTTATATAGAACAAAATTTATCTATTTGTTATAATCTAACATTTTTAAACGGAAAAAGAGAGGAGTATATCGACATAATACATTCTCGTTAAATTATTTTATATAGGACAGAAAAAAAAGAGAAAAAAAATTATTGACCTTTAATCGAACATATTTTTACAAAATATATATTGAACACCGTCGTTCTCAATACAATAATTCTATACAATGATTCTATTTATTTTGAAAAATAGAAATACGCATTGAACGCAACTCGGTAATATTATCATTATTGTTATTATTGATTTAACATATTTTTAAAAAGAAAATATATCGGAACAGTTCTCATCGATCCTTCTTTTTTTTTGCAATATGAAAAAAAAAATTAATTGTTTATAAATATATCGGAAATGCATATATGTATATATGTATATTGAGTTTGTTTCGATGCCATTCTGCAACAAGTGGTCGGTCGTAGTGGCGCGTGGTTAAAACGATTGGTCCCTTCCATCCCTCTGATTCGTCAGCCAATCGGTGCTTCGCATAACAGTACCACGTGACTCGAGTAGCGCGTGTCTCTTTTATTCCACGCTTGTCAGTGCGAGCGTATGTATACACGCACATGGAGGTAGCCCGTGCTCCGTCATTTTTTCTATTGAAATAAGTCGTTCGTAATATTTAGTGCGCGTAAAAAAATATATATATATATATAAAAATAACGAAATCGAAAAGAGGAAATGGCTATGGATCGAACGATGTACGGAAAAGTGCAACCAGGCGCCACTTATCAACCGTTTAGGATCACCGTGAAGAAAGGCTCGCCTCCTGGCTGTAAGTGTCAATTCTTCGTTCTATTTCTCATCGTCGCTTTTTGATTTATTTGAAAGTAAAAGAAATAAGAGGAAGACGAGAAAAATATTTCAGAGATAAAAAAAATAAATTAATAAAAATGTCGGTGATCAGGGTTTCTTGTTACCATCGTAGAAAGTTTTCTATTTTTGTTTCGTACTCGTAATTACAACCGAGGACGGTGCGAAATACTATTACGCGTTGCATAATCCTTACGGAGTTTACGCTCGCGGCGTATTTTACATGTAACAAATACTACCCGCACGACCTCCTTACATAAAAAGCGTTTGATACCGGTATGCGAGTGACAATATTCATCTTGTTAATAAGATAGTCCATTGAATCATTTGTATAAATAGCTTGCGAGTAAATTATGTTTTTTTTCCTCTCCTCTCATTCTCTCATTCTCTCTCTCTCTCTCTCTCTCCTCTTCTTATTTTTTTATTCCTTCTAATTAACATTTTCACGAGAACGTTGCACCGGTCAAACAAGACACTATACATCGCGTTCGGTGATTGAGCGATCGTTATCGCTTGCGTAATCCTTTACCATCAATTCACGCCAATTATTTTATCGGTGCTTTTAAACGCCCACGATGTCCGTCCGAACAGGAAGGGAACAAGCTTTTTGCCTTTTACACGCGATAAAATATATTTTTTATACGTTTAACCGGGATTCTGAAATAAATGGGATCAAGTGCGTGATACATTGAAAACGAGATTATTCGCGAGGCATTGAACTTGTCGCTTTAAATTATTTCCCCTTTTATTTTTATTATCGTCTAGCTAATAGAAAGAAGTTTTGAGAATGTACGTCGAAATATTAACGGGATGTGTGTGTGTGTGAGAGAGCGAGAGAGAGAGAGAACACCCACCTTGATAATGTCTCTTTTTGGGAAGAAGGTTGTGCGGTAAGGGAAGGTCGCGAGTAAGTATATATACAGCATCATACTCGTCCTTCTTTCGAATACCCTTCACCCACAGAGAGTATATTACCTTGACACTA
The DNA here is from genome assembly GCA_911387685.1 of Dolichovespula media. Lineage (NCBI taxonomy): Eukaryota > Metazoa > Arthropoda > Insecta > Hymenoptera > Vespidae > Dolichovespula > Dolichovespula media. The sequence goes on along the minus strand of OU426852.1, from coordinate 7,990,072 downwards.
AACATACCGGTATACTTATCGAACTCATTATCCAGTACCACCCCTTTTTTGGTATGACCGTAAATAACGTCAACAGTAGTTTCATCGATCCTGTTAGCATCGTGTGTCACTTTCGAAAATAATCGACCATTAATGTCTTCCCACATTTTTTCTTTCCTTTTTATTTATTTATTTTTTTCGAATCCGTAAATAAATCGATTGGATCGAAGAAATAGATTTACGTAATATTTTTGTTTTGTTTTGTTTCGTTTCGTTTCGTTTCGTTTCGTTTCGTTTCGTTTCGTTTCGTTTCTTTCCAATGTTCCATCGTAATGCAGTATCAAAAAACGAATATGATCTATTCTATCGATCGTCGATAATAAACAAAATTTATGTACGATATTATACGGAGTGTGAGAGAGAGAAAGAGAGCGGTAGAATCTCTGCTTTATCGACGATCGGTATTTGTTAACAGTTTATTACTAATAAAAGTAAGTCGATGTAATTGTTGTTAAGGAAATCTTGAAATAATTCGTAGAACGAACGTGTCAATTAATTCAATTCGATCGTAAAGTTTTCTCTATATTAACGCGAGATTTCTGTCTTACCGACGGTCGATATTTATTGCATATTATACACCAAAAATTACTTAAATTAATTATTGCGAATGAAACGTTGAAATAATAAAAAAAATAAAAGGAGAAAACAAAAAAAAAGAACTTTTTATGAATTCAGCATTATATGTAAATTATGAACACGTACGAAAATGACTATTCTGAAGGGGGTTGAGGGGTGTGGTAGGTGGGTGGGTGGGAAGGAGGCGAAGGATAGAAAAAGAAAAAGGACAAATTGAATTGGAACGTACAGGCGTGGTGAAAGGTAAACGAGAGCTCCTTTGTAAGAATTTAAACTAACGTTCGTTAGGACAGTTTGCGTCGTAACGAGTTATAAAACGACACCTCTCCCCTTCCCTCCCCGGCTTGAATGACGGAGAAAAATCACAATCGTACGGTTAGAAAAAAAGATCGAAATGCTGCGAGAAAATCGAAAATGAAAATCGCGAGCTGTTCGAAACGAAGTGTCTTCCGTAATATGTCAAACGTGTTTATCGTTCGCGAGGTTCACGATTGCGCAAGGAAGAATTTGATTGTGACGTCATACTTTTTTACGTATCAACGCGAAGCCGCATAAGGAGAAATTCTTTTCTTTGAAAATGGATTGGTCAGCGTCCGGATGTAATCAACAACGTTTCTCCTTATAAAGAATTCGAATGTTATTGGTAGTGTAGTGATGGTGGTGGTGGTGCCGTCTACCACGTTGATACGATAACGCGAAATGAATTCATTCACCGTGACTAAAGGTGAGATTTAAAATTAGATATGTTCGTATATTCATTAGTCATTAGTTATTTGTCACTTTGCATCATGATTAATTATGCTCTCTCTCTCACTCTCTCTCTTTCTCTCTTTCTCTCTCCTTCACTCTCTCACTCTCATTAGAAAGTAATTCAAATTTTATCTTCGATACGTAAGAGATCCAAAATGGTCGACTTAACGATCTCTTGTTCGTCCAATAAGTACTCTTGATATTCGATGAAGTGAAACAAGAAGAAGAAGAAGAAGAAACAAAGTCTATGTATTCTTTTCTTCTTTCAAGCGTTAGGCTCTGTAACTACCGAGCAAACATACAGTAGCAGTAAATTCCTACTTGACCTCGTGGAAAACCGTACAACGCACAGTTACGTACTAATCTCTTCGTGCGTATTTTACTTTGCCATTCTAAGAACGAAGATATCGAACGAATATAGAAGAATATTTCTTTTCTTTTCTTTCTTTTTTTTTTTTTTTTTTCTTTTAAGAATATACCCGCTAAGTATCATTTCGTTAAGATCGATCGCGCGAAAAATAAATATTGAAAAATAAAATTAATTTCTATCTCGTCTCGTTATATCATTAAAAACAAAAATAAATATCCATGTATATTCGATTTATTTAACGCGACGAAAATGCAAAATCGCACGTTCGAAAGGAATTTTTGCGCATCGATCGAGACAATCCCATACCGTTTTCGTTAGAAACATATCTTCTAATTCTGTGTTCATCTAATGCGATTGGTTCCTACGTTAACACGTACAGTGCTTTCTCATCGATCGGCGCTAAATCGCATCGAGTCACGCGAATTTTACTTTTTTCTTTTTTTTCCTTTTCCCTCTCTTTTTCTTTTCTTCCTTTCTTTCCTTCCTTCCTTCCTCTGCGAAAAAACCACTCTCGTGTATGAGTACGTTATAATATACAACTCTCAATGCAATGACGACGTTATAGCTTTCTCATCGGCTTTTGCCGTCAGTATCTTCGAGTTTCTATGAATAGAATTTGTTTATATACATATATATATATATATATATCATTAATGTACAAAAAGAAAAAAAAATTCAACAATATTTCTAATAGAATCTTTGACGTAACTTTATACACGCATATCATCGGATATGACTCAAAGAACTTTACTGTGTATTTACTCAAGGATTTTTCTTTTCTTCCTTCCTTCCTTCCTTCTTTTTCTTCTTCTTCTTATTTTTTGTTTTTCCAATATTCTCGAATTATAAACGTTTCATTATCTCATTATTTCTCTCTCTCTCTTTTTTCTTTATTTATTTCGTTCAAGGTAAAATCAACATCGATATTCATTCCTCTTCCTCATTGATCGGACTTGAAGAGTCCAGGACCATATCTGGCTCGTTCATAAAGCTTGTTACTACTTCCTACGCGTAGGTACGTTTAATAAACTCGTAGGTTGCTTCCTAGTGTAATTAACGTTTCAGAATAAGAGAGAAAGAGAGAGAGAGAATGAGATAAAAGAAAAAAATAGATCGTTACAAGGCTGTTTTAGAGTCTAGCGTTCGTTTTCGAGATCGTTGTGTGCCAAATGTTGAGGATAATGAATAATAGTGTAGAAAGATAGACGCGCGCGCGCACAGATGCATATGAATATAGAGAAGAGGTGGAAGAGTAAGGAAAAGGTGGTTTATTCTTGTAAAGTCTCTGTCGTATTCGATCTAGGTGGATGAAAATGGTCTCTCTATAGCCAAGTAATAGATACATATACAATTTGAGGTTAGAATCGAGAAAACAGAGGGGAGTCAGCGGTGGGTGGAAGAGATGGAGGTAAGGAGGAGAAGGTGAAGAAGAAGAAGAAGAAGGAGAAACGATGTAGAACGATTCTCGCGTAACTACCGATGATATTTTGTAGGTGTGTAGCTTTTTGAGATTAACACGTGCATTGTAGAATCAGTTCCGTCTGGTCCTACCAGACGATCGGGCCTTTTCGTCGGTGCGCATTCTTTACTCCTACGTTGTGTTGTGTATTTCTTGTTTTCTCTCTCTTTCTCTCTCTTTCTCTCTGTTCCCCCTTTCTCTTTTTTTTTGCGTCACGTGATATCGCCGATCTATCGTTGGTAGGTTTGACCTTGATCACCGGTCGTATGAGACTTTCGTAAAATGTTACGCTCGTCGTACGTCGGCGAAATATATGTATAGTTTTTTTTTCTTTTAATTTTGAATTTTTATCTTCGATATTATTCGTAGAAAAATCATGTGAATGTAAAAGAGTCGATAAGAGTGTCGTTGATACATCGTAGTTAATGGGAACAGGATTTATTAGGTCGTCAAGGATGAAATTTGTAGTTAATAATGCCCAATTGCTTTTTCTTTTTTTTTCTACAAATTTCATCCTTGACGACCTAATATTTGGTAGTTTTTATTTTTGTTTTTTTTTTTCTTTAGTTTTCTCTCTCTCTCTCTCTCTCTTTCTCTCTCTCTACTGTAAGAAATTTATTATTATATATCACGTCGACTTTTATTTATTTATTTGTTCGTTCGTAAATAAATTCATGCGAGTGCGACGAAAGTTTTTTCATTTGTATTTTCCTCTTCGACATGAGAAATTTATTATTCCATTTCGTAGAATATTTTATTTTTTTATTTTTTATCTTTACTACACGAATTTTTACTAAAGCGTGGATGAGAACGCATAACAAAATTGAATAAAGTGTCAGTGATAATACATAAATGATTGATAGGAACACGAAATTTGTTCATTTTATTATTATTATTATTGTTGTTGTTGTTGTTGTTGTTGTTGTTGTTGTTGTTGTTATTTTTGTTTTATTTTTACTTTTATTCATAGCCGTACGTAATCGATTATTTTATATTCCGTCGAATTCTGCGTGCACGCGCATTTTCAACGCACTGTAAATAAATTTTAACTTGGCGACTTACCAAAAGTAAAATGGATCATATTGTTAGCACAAAAGGTTAAATTTTATGTTTCGTTTATTTGTCTCTTTTTCTCATTCCGATGTTAAGATATTGACCGTAGTAGTAAACGCGATCTTGAAAAAGATATGATAACGACGAAGAGAAACGAGAGAAATAGAAATAGAAAGAAAAAAAAAATAAAAAAAAACGTCGCACATTTTTATCGCAACTTTGTTGCTTATCCTCGTTTACGTCGGTAAGGTAGATCCCTTCGACGCAAATTTCACTTCGCATGCGTTTCCGTTCCGTTCCGTTCCGTTCCATCAGTAAACATTTGTTAACGTCGAGAAAAGATTTATGCGAACGTACCACGAATAGATCCTAAATTTGTGGCGGATCGGATAAAAGAGGAACACGTTAGAAGTGAAATATTTTTTTCTGATGCCATACGTGCCGTAGACTTTTACGTTTACAAGAAAAAAAAAAAAAATAATAAAAAAAGAAAAAATAAAAAAAAAAAGAAATGAAGAAATTTCTCGGAATAACCGCATAAAAAATGTCTTCTTTTCAACCTTTAAGTTCGTCCACGCGATTTGACTCCTCAACGTTGGTCGGATTTAATATCGTAACACGAACGAATAATCTATCTCTCTAGCCCCGTTCTAATTCAAGGTTTATTTTTGTCTTACGTATAATCGCTTTACCAACCAATCACGTGGCACCATTTTCGTCCAGAGTCCTATGTTATTATAATACATAGATCGACGATTCTTTGGTAATATTCGACGATTGACATCCCTTCGACGTTACGCGCTACTTTCGAAAAGAAAATTTTATTGAGATTTTCCGTGTGTGTATGTGTGAAAGAGAGAGACAGAGAGAGAAAGAGAAAGAGAGAAAATAATAAACGATAAAAACGTGATAAATATGACGGACGTTATGAGACCCATGTCGCCTGTTCGTTTGGCGACTATCCAACGACATGCACGATGGGAACAATACGTTAGTAAGTATCATTCTTATCGCGAGAAGAACATGATTTTTTGTTTATTTGTTTTGTTTCCGAATGATTCGACGTTTCATCGGGTATAAAATATATCTCCGACGCATGTTTATATGTTATTAATGTTCATCGGTTTGTTTCTTTCATTTATTCGCATTTTTTTTATGTCTGCCTCTCTCTCTCTCTCTCTCTCTCTCTGTCCATCTCTTTCTCCCTCTTTTTATATATAATTAACGTGATATATAATTAATGTTCATTTGTATGGTTTCTTCGTTTATTCGCATTTCTTTATCTCTCATTTTCTCCCCCCCCCCTCTCTCTTCACTGTGTTTTTTTCTACTTCGTCATCTATACGAGATCATCACGCACACATTCGCACAAATAATATCGACGCCCGGATTCGTTAGACGGCATGAATCAGATGTATAAAATAGGACTCCTAAAGTTGAACGGGCTTCTGGCCAATATTTAGGTCTCATTCACACGTATATACATATATAAGCGTTTATCATTTCCGTATATACTTTACACAACGGACGTGTAGTACCTAAAAACGTTCTTTAATAAAATCTCGTTTAACAAAAACAATTCCTTTTTTTTCTAATATATAAGACCGTCTAATATGATTAAAAAAAAAAAAAAGAAAAAATGAAAAGGAAAATGAAAGGTATATCCAATATATGTTCTCTTCGATTTTACACTTTCGATTTCATTTTATTATCATAACCTCAAATTCTAGAAACTACATATATATATATATATATATATATATATGTATACGCGAGCATCGTGCGTGAGCGAGAAAAATTTTCAATTCTTTTGTTTCTTTGTTTTTTATTTGAAAGTTTGACAGATAAAATTAAGAAAAGAAAGAGAAAATAATTTAAGGAGAGTTTTCAAAGGATGTTTTCCTTGAAGTCATCTCCCAGAACATTGTCGACTTTGTGTTCTGTCTTTCTTCTTCGTATCAAGAGTTTAGCTGACACTCAGTTGCACGTTGCCTGAAAAGAGAGAGACAGAGAGAGACTGTGAGAGAGGGAGAGAGAGTCTAGGAACTCTCTTCTCCTTTACACGAAAGCAGTATCATCGTGTTTCTACCTCTTGCTTCGAGAATTCTCCCTCCATATCCTCTTCTTCCCCCTCTCTGGCCCCTCGACCCCTCACTCAGGGCTACCATCTAGACCTACTCTTCTCCTCTCTTTTGCTGCTTCGCCTTTACCGAGAACCTTATTGACAATCAGTATCGTCTCGCCGATCGGACGTACGTGCGCGGATGTCTTTTACTTACGCGCACTGTGACACACGTGATACTTCATCTCGACTTCCTTTTTTTTTTCTTTCAATTTCTATCTTTGAACTTTTAAATCGGAGATCGCGCCATTCGATAGACGATCTTCTTCGCTTTTTATTATTTATTTGTCTATTTTTTCTTTCCCTTTCGGCAAAGTTGACAAAGGCGAACGTGTGTGGGTGTGTTAGTGAGATAAACACGATTTATTATTATTATTACTATTGTTTTTATTATATTATTTTATTGTATTATTATTATTATTTTATTATTATTATTGTTAGAGGGTCATATATGTACAGAACGATCTTTTCGAGATTACCTCTTCGAAAAGGATTTTCGAGTTGAAAAACATTTTTTCAAGGTTACCTTTTTAAAAATGATTCTTCGCACGAATAATCATAGCGGTTTTCTTTTTTCAAGGTTACTTTCTTGAAAAAAGATTTTCGACGATTAACCCGTAAGATATTTTCCACGGGGTTTGCTTTCCAAAAAAAGATTTTTCAGATGAATAATCTTAACGTTTTATTTTTTTTTGAAGGCTACTTTCTTGAAAAAAGATTTTCGACGACTAATCGCCAGATATTTTCTCCGTGGTTAGCTTCTCGATAAAAGAGAAGAAAAAAAATTTTCCGACGAACAATTTACGACGACATTTGAGGTTAACTTTTTGAAAAGGATTTGCAACGAACGATCTGAGAAATAATTGAAATTCTTCGAGATCAACTTTGCCCGAATAAATTCGAATATAATGAATATTTTTTTCTCAAGATTATTCGTCGAGGACGCGTCATTGCAATTGCGAGAAGATCATTAACCTTTTGCATCTGGATGATATCATCAAGACGAACATATAAATTTTGTTCCTACCTCGTTTCGATTCTATCGCTCGACGGAATAGACGATTTTACAGATTAATTTTCTTTTTCTTTTTCATTTTTGTTTAAATTCTTTTTTCTCTCCTCCTCCATCTTTTATTTCTCTTTCTATGTGCACCTCTCGTACGCAGCGTTCGCGCTTTGTACAGCGATGATGACGAACAGGATGTGAAAATATTTCTCAACAATTGATAAAGTCGCGTTCGTAAAACGGGAAGAAATTTTAACGTTAAGAGGGGGAAACAAAAATATATATATATATCGACGTTGGTGAAGACAAAGAAAATAATAGTTCCGTTTGGTTTCAACGTTGACACGTTTTATTATTTATCATGGAGGAACAACAAGATACCAGTGCATTTCAATCTTACACGGAGAATAATAACATCTACGAGACTTATCAAGTCGACAAGACTGATAATAATCTTTTCAATCTTGGTAAATCTGTCTCTCTCTTCTTTCTGTACACACACGCACAGACACCCACATACACACACACAATTATATATATTTGATTTATACGAGATACCGGCGATAGCGTAAAACAAAGATGGCGTCACGAAGGATTAAATTGTCAACCAGTTCATATTTTTCTCTCTCTCTTTTTTTTTTTTTAATATGTTCGACTCGTGCGTATGCAGAGACGTGACGTCATCGCCAAATCCATTCGATTAACACACATTCTGATAAGCATTACGAAATTATTTTGTGGGCTTGTCTCTCCCTACCCACCACCCCACCACTACCCCTCGAACGTTATCATTTACAATTTACATATTACGAAGTGACCACTTTTGTTCGTTCGTTCGAAATTCTTGAAACAACTCGTCCCTTTTTTTTATTTTCCAGATGCCCTATTGGCGGATTTACAAAACACTGTATCGTCCGAAGGCAATCACGTTAGTAGCAACGCTACGCCCGGTTACGGTTCGTTAAATGGTGCAAGAACGCATAACACGAATGCATACAGATCGTACGAAAGTAGAACTTCACCGTTACCGTCACAATCGGTAAGTCTATTTATTGTTTCGACGTCCACCAATTTGTTCCTGATTATTAATGATTTATATTATGAATTTTGAAAGTTGTTCGAGAGGTCTGTGATGTTTTTCTTTTTTGGATTGATTTTAACATTATATATATATAAAAAAAAGAAAGAAATCTATCAGTGTGATGTTAAATTTGATGATTTATATTAACATTTGAGAGTAGTCGAAAAGTTCATTAAATTTTTAATTTTTTTTATCGATTTTAACATTACAAACGATAGAAAAATAAAGATATTTCAATCTGTAAAGGACACTGATTTTAAATCGATTTTCTGAAGAAAAAAATAAACAAAAGAAAATATTGAACATACTACTTCGAAAGTAACGTATATACAATAATGTATGTATGTATGTATGAGTGCTGCGATGTTATCGACCGAGAAAAAAGTCTGCAATGATATTTTTTTTTGGTTTTGCATCGGCGGCGTCGTATTCGTATAATTATTCGTTAGGACGATGTTTTTTTTTTCCTTGATCGTGTTCTATCGTCTCGTTGAATACTTAATGGATCGTAAAAAAGAAAAGGAAAGGAACACCCACATGTGTCATCGATTATTTTAGACACGACTGTTATTGTAGTAGTATCTGTTATGCACCTAAACGTGACACAAGTTTTGTTCGCAATGGCGAGAAGAGGTTTGCCGAAGGCACGTAAAAAAAATTGCGTTACCGGAGATGTTTACGCAAAGGATTTGTAACGTACATATTAGCACGAATGGGAAACACGATGACGACGTTTGAGGTTTTCTTTTCTCCCCTTTTGAATCTCTTTGCTGATGGCATTTTATTATACCCATTCTTGCGACAAGTTATATAAAAGAGGATAAATGTTAAATGATATCATCCATTGAAATTAATCCGTCAATGCTACAACTAACAAGGCTTTTTGTTGGCCGTTACGAATGATCGACTATTTGCTTATAAATTCTAATTTATATTTCACATTAAATCTCTTTGAAATATGTATTTCAACGATTATCTTTTATCGACCGAGTTCGTGGATAATCGAACGAATTTGCTTTATCATTTTTGTGATATATTATAGTTGTAACATTGTTCCGACAGATGTCTTCGTCAAGTTAACATAGGAATCTACATACCGATTATCCTATTACAAATTATAACAAAAATGAAATTTCTATTTTATCGACACACACACACACACGCGCTATTGATTTTTTTCATCGCTTATATTTATTTATTCATTTTTAATTAAAATATAGTTCTATTTATTGTACTTTGATAATTTCTAAAATTATTTTCGCATTTCGGGAGAAACGATTAATGTTCTTTTTTTTTTTTTTTATTAAATGTTTCTTCTCGATCAGTATTTTCGAAATACGAGCGTTTTCGATTTTTTCGTCACATTTTTTTTGTTATAAAATTCTCCCATCGTTTCTCGTTTAATTGAACAATTATTTTCATACTTTAAAAAATTTTTTTTAGTTAAATTTAATGTTATATGGGAGATAGGTGGGGGATGGGAATCGATTAATAAGAAGAATATCTACGTTATCGACGATCGATCGATTCGTTAAATGAAATTCCGATTTCTGCTGCAAGATGTCGACACTGGTCAAGCACGAACGCGCGAGTTTCGTTAGTGAAATCGTCGTCAAATTTAAAATCCAATGTTGACCTTCCCTTGATATTCCATAATATCCCGAAATAGAACGATCCTGTTCGGCGGTCGCTCTCGTCGTCGTCATTACTTCGACGACGGAAGCGACTGCCTGTACACGAACCAGAAGAATCCGTAAATAAACTACGTCCGTCGATATATCGCGATGGAGTGCCAAATTCGATTTAACCGAGTACATTCGTTTCGTGTTTTACAAAGAGAATATATTCATATTTGGCTTCTCTATCGCAATTGACGCGAATTATTGAACATTATAAGACGATAAAACTCGAATCGATTTAAAAAATCTTATTTTATTTATTTCTTGTTTATATATATATATATATATATATATATATATATATATATATATATATAATAATTTTCACTGACGTATATTTACAATTAATGTAATTATTATTATTATTATTTATTATAGTCAATTCGTTCGTAATAATTACGTTATATAATCGTGACATAAATAACATTAAGTAATTATATTAATAAATTTGTCGTATATACAGAAATTATAATTTCGATGAATTCGAGGTGGTCTTCGTTTTTCCTTACTCCTTTTTTTTCTCTTTTCTTATTCAATCAATTCAATTCTGTTTTTCTTTTTCGATCACTATGGGAAAAAGAATATGAACACGATTGAAAAGGTCCGTTCGAGGCGTTTTATTCGATCACACTTTATTAAGAATTTAACGAAATTGTTTTTCAATTCTTTTTTCTTGTCTTCTTTATATTCTTCTTCTTTTTTTTTTTTTCAAGAAACGCATCGAAAATTTGTAACTCGATAATGACAGATAATAACAATAACAATCGATAAAGATAGTCGAAAAATGATGTCTGGACAACTTGGAAAGTTAAGAGAGAACTCTTTCAATCGTGTGTGGCGTAAGAAGTGTCTAAAGTTAGAAGCAATATGGTGTCTAAAATCGACTCTCATCGTCGCTAAATCCTCGACTTTGATGGAGGTTGTTTTTCTTTTTTTCTTTTTGTGTTTTTTTCTTCTTCTAATCTTTTTCTTTTTTTATCCTAAAGACATATATACAAGGGGAATAAGTCTAGTCTTTGATGCGATGATCAAAACTAAAGTCAATACTCGTTAAATGAATTAGTTGTTTCGTTTATTCTTAGTACATTATGCAACGTTATCGTTTATCGTTTTATCGATTAGTTCAGTATCTAACATCTTTTGTTATTAGGTTGTTTAGAATCGAACAATAAAATTATGTTCACTTTTATTATTTTATTATTATTATTATTATTATTTTTATTATTATTATTTTTTTATTATTATTTTTTTATTATTATTATTTTTATTTTTATTATTATTATTATTATTGTCATTATTATTATTATTATTATCATCATCATCATCATCATCATCATCATCATCATCATCATCATCATCATCATCATCATTATCATTATTATTATTATCCTTTTCTTCTCCATGGAGAATACAAACGTTGAACTCAAAAAAGACCCGCGAACGAGAAATGGAGTATAGTTCACGTACTTACGTACGAACGAAGTATGAAGACTATTATCGATCGTATTTGCAAGAACACCTGTCTCTTTTCCCGTCAATTTTATTGATTCTTCTAGCTACAGAACAGACTGAATTATTTATATCTTTTGCGTTTCGTTTTCTACGTGCAAATTCTTTTTTTTTACCTGCCTCGAATGATTTGATACAGTTGCAATTTGTTATTTTGACTTTTTATTATAAATTTACACACGCACACACGTACGATCGTGCGCGTGACTGCAAATAAACATATAGATATTTTTAACTTTATTGTTTATACATGATACAAAAGATAATACAATTGTTTACTTTAATTTTCAATTATAAAAGCGCGCACGCACACGACACACACACACACACACACAAATAAATATAGGTACGTTAGATATTTTTTTTGTTAGCGTTCATATATTGTATAAAATGTATATAGAGAAAAAAAAAGATAATAATAATAAAAATAAGTTAGGCGATTTGCATCATAAGAATTGCACTCAAATATTAATAGGTATAATAGTTCTAGATTATGCAAAAGAAAAGATGGATGTGGTTGTGGAAGAATAGGTGAACATATTTATTCGTAGCATGAGTGAGGCCGATAATAATAACTCATATTCTTTTTTTGTTTTCTAATAAATCGTCATTCAGGGGTGTCAAATATTTTATTCGAATTACAAAAAAAAAAAAAAAAAGAAAAAGAAAACAAGAAAAAAATAAAATAAAATAAAAAGAGAAGAAAAAGGACAAATCGGAAATACAAAAAAAAAAGTAAAAAAGAATAAAAGATTCTCGATTGTTCAACGAATTATATGCTTTTTGTATCGTGTGCAACGCCAAATGTTTGTCTTAGATATTCCAAGGAAATGTTTCTACGTAAGTTAGATATATAATTTCGATGTGTTGACAAATTTCTCGTTTGTATATACAGATTGTGATCGTTGCAGCAATTCTTATAAACAATAAAAGTTATATTGTAAATAGAATTCACAAAATTGAGATTTTTATCTCGATTCATTGTTATTTATCGATTTTCTTTGGATCTCTCTCTCTTTTTCTTTTTCCGTTGTTTTTTTATTTTTTTTATGAAGTTAAATTAAACCAATTAACTTTTCAATAATAATTTATTTCTAATAAATTATTTTACAATAATTTCTGTTTGCGAAATGGGATCAAGTTGTACTTTTTTATTGCTTTTGAATTACGTATAAATAATTTATTTCGAGGAAATCATTGTAAATTATTCTCGACATATAATTATTTTACGCGCGCTTCAATTTTAATAAGAATTACACACATAATAAAACTTTATATATATATATATATATATATATATATATATATATATATATATATATATACATACATACACACATACATGAACGTATCTATATTTTATAATTTTTATTTATTTATTTTTTATTTTCTATTTTTCATTTTTAACACAGACTAGATTAGATCGTAATCTATTCTATTCTAAAAAGTAACAAGAAAATGTGCTGCAATTTCATTTCCTAATGAAATCGTGAACAAAAAATGCTATTTGCAAGTTGATCAACTTTTCTATTATTTTGTCGATGGATATAATCAATTCGACCTTTAATCGATATCCGATTACTATTTATAATCCTTCTTTGATTTTAAAATTCTCGCAATATCGATTTTCAAAGTTTCTTTCTCTTCTTTCTCTCCCTCCCTCCCTCTCTCTCTCTCTCTCTCTCTCTCTCTCTCTCTCTCATTTTCTTTCCCCTTCCTTTTTTCTTTTTTTGTAATAGGTTAGTCATTTTATTCTTATTCATGAACGAGATCTGACTTATTGTTAGATCATTGAAGTTATTTATAAACTCGCGTGGCACAGTGTGAATTTCACGATCGCAATATTCATCGATATTTATTTATTATTCTTTTCACACGATAAAAAAAAGTCGATCGAATACAATCGGGAGTTTGAATTTCGAAAGAGGACGCGAATTTGAAATCGATTTTGAATCCGTTGAAACTTCGATTTTCGTTGTTTTACCAACCGATTCTCTCCATTGTCTCTCCCCTCCCCCCATTTCTCTCTCTCTCTCTCTCTCTCTCTCTCTCTCATTCTCGTTTTTGATATTTTCCTCGAAACGTTACGATTTAGTGTGATAACCCGATACGTCTTGCTGACATGTTTCTACTCGTTCGCTACGGATATTTTTGGATTGGTATAACTTTGCAGGCAACCTAGTTTCGAAGGATATGCCGTTTCTAATGTTTTATTACAAAAATGAGAGATTTTCCATAGTTTAATGTCATCATAAAAAAAAAGAAAGAAATATTCTTTTTATATATATATATATATATATATATATATATATATATATATATATATTTTTTGTTTTCCCCCACCGAGATGATCATAACAACAACAACAACAATAAAGTGTTACATACTGATTTCATAGTATATTCACATTTATTTCTTAATTTATCGGTAACGTTAAAAACAATCGTGCTTTTTATTTCTTCTTTATCGTCTTATTTTATTTTATTTCTCTTTTTATTCGAGCAGAATAGAAATTATAGAAGTTGAACGAACGATCGTGCCGTTTATTTTTTTTTTTTATCGTGTTATTTTATTTTTATTTTTATTTTTTTTTGTATCCATCGAGCAGAATAGATAATATATATAAGAATAGCTTTGTTGTAACAGTTTAAGTGGATCACTGTTTATATTTATACTAAGGGAGAAAAAAAAAGAAATTATTGTCAATAATTCAATCAAATGCTTAATTTCATTATCACCGTCGTCATTCTATTCTTCTTCTTATTCTCCTTCTTCTTCTTTTTATTATTATTATTATTATTATTATTATTATTATTATTATTATTATTCTTATTATTATTCTTATTATTATCATCATCATCATCATCATCATCATCATCATCATCATCATCATCATCATCATCATCATCATCATCATCATCATCATCATTATTATTATTATTATTATTATTATTATTATTATTATTGTTATTATTATTATTAGCTTATAAACGCCCAAAAATGAAGCGTCGTAATATTAGCGGGCGCACAATAAATTATTATATAAATACTGGAATTATTTTGATCCTCGGTGGAGAGAGATGCGTTAACACGATAATTTTGTATCAAACGAGACCTTCACGGGATAAACTTATTGGCAAGCGTCTGGATTGGATTGGATTGGAAATATACATACATACATACATACATGCGCCTTGTTCCGCGTTCGTGTTTTTGCTTTGCTAATTGATAATGTATGCATTTACAAATGCAGTTTAGTATAGCCGATAATGACATCATGTTTTCAAAATAATGTGCGTACCTAAGGATTTTGGCAGGATGATAATAGCGTGAAAAGAAGCCAAAAATCATGGGCGTTCACGTTTATGATACACATACGTACGAGTATGTACTATGTCTACGCGTTTCAAATCTTATGTTATGCACGTAAAAAATTAAAAATATATCCTATGTGATCCCTTATTCTTTCGTATCGATCAATTTTAAAAACTCGTTTGTTTGCCGCGTTTACTTTCTACGACGTCCTATTACTTTCGTGTATCTGCTGTATTTCCCCCCACCTTTTTTTTTACACTTTATTACAATCAATTGAAAGAAAAGTTAATCGTTACTTTAATTTAGATGTTTTCTTTTTTCTTGTTTTATATATATGTATATATAGTCTTTTAAATATAACACAATTATTGTCATTTGTATATACTTACGATTATAAAATTGGTATAATTATATTAGTATAACGTAAGTAATAAATATTATATTATAATACTATTTATATTATAATTATAATACCTAATATAATTTTATACCATAGTATATAATTATATTATTCTCAGTATACAATATAAATCTATATAATATATATATATATATATATATATATTTATATATAATTATACCGGTATAAATGATATACATTATACCGGTATAAATGATACAATTCTCATGTTACAAATACCATTATATATGAATATATAAAAATTATGTTCGAAAGGGTTATTAAAGCGCCGTGTTAAACTCGTTTTCGAGATTGATCACTAATGTCTGCTTGCGCGCGCGCGTGCACGTAGCGCGTGGGTTTGTCCATTTTTTGTGAGACCTTTGTTATAACGTTTCTGACTATATTGTTTCGATCTCATTGTTCGAAAAACAAAAAAGAGATTTGTCCGATATATTAACAATCACTCTTTGATTTATCGTCGATGTATCACTATTATTCCACACCTGACGAAAATTCGTCACGGAAAGTTCTTAATCTTTCGCACATATAAATATATTTTTATCTTCTCGCGCGTGCTATATGTTTAAACGCACACGTACATCTTTTTATGTACGTATACTAGTGTCATCCAAGTATTTTTGAAATATTGGGAGGGTGAGTGTAGCGGGTAGGGGTTGGAGGGGTAGGGGGTGGTGGAGGAGGAAAAAAGTTCCTTTGAAAATTCATCGAGACCGTTCTTTCTCGGGTTTTTACGTTCGACCTACGAATATTACAGCCGACTTATCAAAATCGTGAGGCCATCGAGGAGACCATAACAAAATCTTCGAGTACAACATATACACAAAACCCCAGCGCTACTGGTGGGAAAATGCCATCGTTGAACAATAATCTTTCTGAACTGGACACGTTGCTTCAAGATTTGAGCAATGCACGTTACAATTCGCATTATCACGAGAGAGGTTAGTTTCCGATCTTATTATTTTTCTAAAAGTATGTAAACACATCGAGGGGAGATTTTATGGAACGAATAGTTTGCCTCTAATATTTTATTTCTTCTTCTTCTAATTGTTATTATTATTATTATTATTATTATTATTATTATTATTATTATTATTATTATTATTATTATTGTTACTTTAATAACGTTTGCAACGATTTATTGAATAATATGTAGAAATTATATGTATACTTTTTTTTCTTTTGTATGTCTATATATATTTTCGGTATATATAAAATATTTACGAAATATCTCATCGAGATATTATTGTCTAATAATATTAATTGATTCGAATATACTTTTTAAGAATATATTTTACATATCTGTTATCAAATATATACATAGATTATTAACGAAACAAATATTACATTAATCGTGTATATTAAACTACGTTAAATAACTTTTGTTTCTCAACTCTCTTACGTTATCCGTTTTGAATTTCTTCGAAGTAAGTAAGTAAAAACCTTCGAACAAAAGTCGATAAAAGACACATCCGTCTTTCTAGATAGTCACGTATCAACGGGGGGTGTAAATGGGGGTACGACTAGTCCGATGCTACGTTCGCCAAGTAGTATGTCAGCCCCTCGCCCCACCGTCGATGCTTTGCTCGAGGAACTTAACACAGCGGTGCCTAATGGGTAAGTACAAATTTTCATTAAAAAAAAAAAAAAAATTATTGCTAAAAAATGTATTGAAATCCCTCAAAAAATAACGATAACAACAACAACAACAACAACAAAGAAAAATTGTATCATCGTTAGGGATTATCCTAGCGATGGTAGAGTGAAGGTAACCATACAGGAAACCTCAACGGAGATTCAACCGGTCTACGATGGTTACCCTTCGAGTCAGCATGGTTCCTTAAATCGATCAGAGATTCAACAACGTAGTTATGCCAACGGTCATACCGCCAGTAACGCAACGAAAGAGCTCGACGATTTGATGGCCTCCCTTTCCGAGTTCAAGGTATAACTTATTTGACTCTTAAAATAAAGAGAGACAAGAAGCGGGGTGAGGTGGGTGGGGATAACGAGTAGGTGAGGATCAAGCTCATGACGAACGAAAAGTTTAAGATCGATTGTCAAGGAGTTACGTGTTCGTGATCGATAACGTTACAAAGAAAAGATAAAACAAAAGAAAAAAAAAAGAAAAAATAAACATTCCAAATTGATTATTATTTTCTTTGTTTTTTTTTTGGTTAGACCGACATGTAATATGTGGGCTAGTTCATACACATACACACACACACACTCTCTCTCTCTCTCTCTCTCTCTCTCAATTCACTGCAGAATCAGAAAACAGTGATGTTCAAACTACTCCTGCCCATTCTTGGCTCCGCGAGTTACCAAAATAACTTTCATTCCACCATCCACCGGAGCAGTAGAATTACCTACCCGGTTACGCTCTTCCTCTTCCTTGCCCCTCTCTTTTGGCGTCTCCCTTTCTCCACTCCTCTTGATTTTCACTGTGTCTACGTGGCGTGGAGGGAAAATATATGGGAGGGGTGGGTGAAGAAGAAGAAGAAGAAGAAGAAGAGGAAGAAGGAGGAGGGGGGTGGGAGAGAGGTGTCTAGTGATCCACGAAGCCACCGAAAGCTTTCGGCCAGTCTGCAAGCTCGCCTGTAACACTCGACATCTCCCACAGTGAGGATCTAAACAACGCTTCCTCTTTTTTTTTTTCCTTCTTTTCTTCTTCTTCTTCTTCTTCATCATCATCTTCATCTTCTTCTTGTTTTTTTTCTCCTCTCCTTAGTTCTCATATAAGATACCTTGAAAATCCTACCTTGACATTTTCTCATAGATTATATTAGACATACACGTTTCGAAGCTTTAAAGTTTTCGATGAGAATGAAAGGAAATAAATAAGGAAAAAAAAAAAAGAGAAAAAGAGATTGGATCGCTCCACCTTATTGTCCATTTTTTTTAGTTTAATTTTTAATTCGATTTTTATTCAATTATTCATTTATCGATTGATCGATTGATTTATTTTTTTTTTTTGCGTTGTTGGGTTATCATCTCTAAGACGAACGAATGAAACACTTTTTTCATAGTCCCGTTTATTTTCCAGATCAATAGCAGCTCTCATCAACATCAAACGGTGACCGACTCCCCGTACGCTAAGCCCAATAAAGCGACTAAAAGTTCGCAAAGCCCGTTGCCACCGGCTGAGGGTACACAAACGAGAATACACATTACAGAAACTCAAACGACACATCATTATCAGCAACAACAGCACGGGGAGAGTCATACAGCACAGGCCGCGACACAAATCAAACAAAATCAGTTGGATTCTATGCTAGGAAATCTCCAGGCAGATATGAGCCGCCAAGGTGTTAACACCACGCAAAAGGGATGCTGCAGTGCCTGCGAGAAACCTATCGTAGGCCAGGTGAATGACGATCAATCAATCAATCTTCTTGATCATCATCATTTCTCTCTCTCTCTCTCTCTCTCTCTTTCTATGTATATATATATATATATATATATGTATATGTATATGTATATGTATATGTATATGTATATGTATATGTATATTTTTTTTGTTTATTCCATCATTTTTTCGTATTATTCATTATCTTCTTATTTAGGTGATCACGGCCTTGGGTAAGACCTGGCACCCAGAACACTTCACGTGTACTCATTGTAATCAAGAATTGGGTACGCGTAACTTTTTTGAAAGAGAAGGACATCCCTATTGTGAACCCGATTATCATAATCTTTTCTCACCGCGTTGTGCTTATTGCAATGGTCCAATTCTCGACGTAAGATATTCAAGATCATCATTGATACGTTGACATACATATATATATACACATATATGTATATGTATATGTATGATGATGATGATGATGTCTTCTAGGGATCATCAGACGCGATAAAGGATAACTTTTTTTTTTATTTCCCTCCCTGTAGAAATGCGTTACCGCCTTGGAGAAGACTTGGCACACGGAACACTTCTTCTGTGCTCAGTGTGGCAAACAATTTGGCGAGGAAGGTTTTCACGAACGGGATGGAAAGCCATATTGTCGGGAGGATTTCTTTGACATGTTTGCACCTAAATGCGGTGGTTGCAATCGGGCGATCATAGAAAATTATATTTCTGCGTTGAACAGTCAATGGCATCCGGATTGTTTCGTCTGCAGAGTACGTTTAATTTGTTAATAATAATTGATGTATCAATTGATTGATCGATCGATCGATGGATCGATTAAATTTAATTAATAATGACGATGATGTGTTAATTTTAACAGGAGATCAAATAGCAACGTTTTAGCTAATTGGATTCGATTGATTTTTTCTTTTCTTTCTTTCTTTTTGTTTTGTTTTTTTTTTCCTTAGGAATTTTCACACCTCATCCTTGTGTGTTTTAAATGTTAACGATTACAGGATTGCAAGAAACCGGTTTCTGGCAAATCGTTCTACGCCATGGAAGGAAAACCAGTGTGTCCAAAGTGTGTTGGCGTGGATGAGGAGGAAGAGGAAGAGGAAGAGGCGGCGGCCTAAAAAAAAAGAAAAGAAAAGAAAAAAAGAAAAATGAATTTTGCGATGTTCACAGTCGTTGATTATTACTATTTTATTTTCTTATAGAAAATGTCTATTATTCTACCCCCCCCCCCTTAACCCAGCCTGTGAAACTCGACTACCCCCTTCCTCCTCACTTTAGATGTTATATCCACTTGTCTATCTCGTTGGCTGAAGAAATGTAGAGCCAACTTTTTTTTTCTTTCTGTTTCTTTTTTCTTTTTTTTTTTAGTTTTTTTTTCCCCCCTCAAACAGGTGTTGTATCGAACGACGAGCAGAATTTTTTTTTTCTTTCAATACACGAAGAAAACACACATGTACATGCACACGAAGACGCGCGATGCGACCGTCGTGTAGTTAGATATTTCTTTAAAAAAAAAAAATTCTGATAGGTCTTTTCTCGAATTCGCATTTTTTTTCTCGTTTGTTTTTTTGTTCTTCTTTTGATAGTAATTATTTTTTTATTCGAGCTCGATCGACATAATTGAAGGATCGTTTTATGTAATCTCGCATGTTAAAAATGTTATTAAATGTGTATGAGGCTAATGAGAGAGAAAAAGAATGTAATAAATTATTATTAAAAATAAAAAAAAAGAAAATACATACACACACACATATATATATATATATATGTGAAAAAAAAATTAAAAAAAAAACAAACAAAAAACAAAACACACACGTAGCGAACACAGTAGGGTGACATTGAATCGCGTGCGACAATGTCGTACGCGTGTTCGTTGAGAGAAAGCCCGTGTGATACGAACACACGGCCCTGCTGCACTCATGCAGTTTAATTTTAGAAACGTTTAGAGCGTACGGTGGCTCTTTGATCAATTTCTTATGTATTCCTTTTTTCTTTTTTTTTTGTCTATGTTATTGTTCGATATATGAGTTTGTGTGTGCGCGTATGCGTATGCGTGCGTGTTTATTACACATACGCGCACATACACCGTTTATGGTAATAATTGATTTTTGTCAATTTTTTGACAAATTTTATTTATATACCATGATTCATATTCTCCAAAATAAATTATTATTATTATTACCGTCATACACATATATGATCGATTAGTATAGATAGTTGGCATATATAGAGATTACATAAAAGGAGAATTTTATTATTATTATATTTTTTTTTGCTTTTTTTTTTATATAAATTTGCGCACATTTGTATGCATTCGTCTACATTCGTGTACATTTGTGTTTTTGATTTATTCTTTTCTTTTCTTTTTTCTTTTTAATAAAATGTAAATTATATAATTTCAATACATTGTTATTCGTCGTCGTTATACTTATTTAATATGAAATTATGTTTTTTTTTTAATAATTGTTATGTTTATGAAACGCATTGTTATTTATTTATTTATTTTTTTTAATATTAGAATCGTATAAAAAAAGATGTTATGAATAACAATGACTTGAAATTGTAATATATATATATATATATTTTGTAAAAATAATTGAAAATTGTCAATAAAAATGTATACCGTAATTAAGAAGAAAAAAATAATTAAAAAACAAAAAAAGAAAAATTAACGAAAATCAAATCGATGTTTTTGCAGGACTGCAGGCAGAAGTTTCAAGGGGGTTCCTTTTTCGATCACGAAGGATTGCCGTATTGTGAAACACATTATCATGCCAAGAGAGGGTCATTGTGTGCTGGCTGTCATAAACCAATAACAGGTACATAATAAAGAATATATTAATTTCATCTAAATTTAATTATCGTATTTTATCCTTTTTTGTTTGTTTGTTTTTTTTTTTTTTTTTTAATTATAGGACGCTGTATAACTGCCATGTTCCGAAAATTCCATCCAGAGCACTTTGTCTGTGCATTCTGTTTAAAACAATTAAATAAGGGTACATTTAAGGAACAAAACGATAAACCATACTGCCATGGGTGCTTCGACAAACTTTTTGGATAAGGTCGCCCGAAAAAAATCGTTTACCTTTTAACGTTCATTATTTACACGATGATTAAGTGATGATAGGGCTGTCTTGCTTGGGATTTTATCTATAAAGAAAAAGGAGAAAAACGAAAAGATAAAAGAAACTTATGAATTCATAGGTAAATGAATTAAGAATGTAATTCATACACACGAATCGTTGATACATCTATAGATACGTATAATAATAATAATAATTATTATTATAATTATAATTATAATAATATTAATTTTAAACTTTTAAACGATACGACGATGAGCTAGAAGAAAAAAAAAGGAAGATTAAAGTTCATTAATCTTTTTGCTACAGCTTGATATACAGCCTTTTAAGATTTTTATACGCCTTAATTTTTTCTTAAGTAGAAAAAGATAGGTAGACGTTAGTTCCGAACATTTTTATTACATCGATGTCTCTCACTCCCTCTCTCCCTCTACTTTCCTCTTTCTCTCTTTCTCAATAAAAATAAATTTAATAGAGTCCCTCGATAGATAATACGCTTTGTATTGTCTTCCAATGTTTAAACATGGACGTACATACATACATACACATTTTAATGGAAGGACATTGAAAAATACGAAGTATTTGAATTTTTGTCATAAATGTGTATAGAGATTAACGAAAAAAAGGGTGCTAATTCACGTGTTTTAACTAATTTTTTTCTTTTTTTTTTATTATTATTCTACTTTCAACTAATGATATGTACGCAAAATATTTAATTGTTTCCGATAATTTCTATATATAAATATTTATATATATATATATATATATATATATATATATATATATATATATATATATATAAATAAAAGAATGAGAACATAGTTTTGAATGGATACGTTCATTAAGTTTCATAATTATATTTATGAAATATTTATGTACAGTTAAAGCGATTAACTCCGAGCAAAGCAACGATATTCACATTTTCCATTTAATTTTTCATTAAATTAATTTTTTCTCTCTTTTTTTTTTTCTTTAAGTCAAATAAAGATCGAATCATCACACGCGTTTATTTCTATGGTTCTTTCGAGATAGACATTGTAATAAGTGTGCATGATGCTTCTTTCTCGAGAGTTTTAACATACGAAGGTATGTAACACATATACACTGATGTAATAGTATAGAATAGCTGAAAATGTAAGCAAAATATACTACAATGCATTCACATAAAAAATATGAGGATTTATTATTTTCTTTTTTTTCTTAAGCACCGATCCATATAGCCAGAATTTTTTTTTTTTTTTAAACGTGATCTATAGATTAAGAGATTCAAGGATATGTAATTTAAATAAAATATAACACAGAGAAATATTGTATACGCGATTTATTTGGCATACTGTCGCACAGTAAGTATTTGCATTTTACATGTCATTAAATAATTATTCAATAAATATATATGTGTGTATATATATATATATACACACATACACATATACATATATATACACATTACAGACATTATTTTTGGTATTTTTATTTTTTAAAGATAAAAGTGTGTATACGTGTATAAAATAATATACAGTATACAGTGAAGTTACCAAACTGCTAGCTTACTAAAATTAGCCAAGTGTAACATTGAAAGTATAAAAAAGAAAACCAAAAACAAACAGAAATTGGTTTTACAAATTCATATAAAAAATATATGTATAACAATCTCACCTTTCCCCTAGTCCAGTATATACGCTTTTTATTACTACTGTTCAAATGAATAATATGGAATGATTTGTTCAAATTACTTCTTGTGCAATATGACAAGATATGTAGAGAAGAGAGAGTACACCACATACATAAGAAGAGAATTTCAATTTATTCATATGTATATCTTTTTCCATGAATTATTCATTACTTTTTTTTTTTATTTGATAGATGAAGAGCAACGATAGAGTTTCTATTTAAATTGCTTGAATTTCAAGCCAACATTGGAAATAATTCTGTAAAACTTTCGTGCCAAAGATCGGTTAAGCATACATTATTGTTATTATTTTTATTCCTATTACTACTATTATTCTTATTATCGTTATTATTATTTTTCTTTTTATTGCGTACGTCTGCACTAGGAGAATCGTGAGATTCGTAACCACCGTCCGAAAAGTGTGAATCTGATTTGATCGAAGAAGATGCATCGACATTGTCCGAATATATACTCGAGGGTGACATTATGTCTGTGCACGTATAAGCAGGTGAAAATTGATCGGAATAAGAGTGATGCGCTGTTAACGATGTTACATCATCATTATGACAAACATTATCAGAGCTTATCTCTTGAACACATTCTTGAATGCCAACATTATCTTCTTGGCCAGGATAAATAATGGTTATAGAATTTGTAGTTTCGTCATATGTACCATATACCGTTTCCATATCGTTCATATCGGGTTCCTGTTTAACCTCAATTTCATTTTTAATTGATACAGGTGTCGTTTGTGTATTATCTAGAGCAATATGCGTGACGTCTGTGCTACAGTTATGATGCCAATCATCGTAATCGTTCACGCTTCTATCAGCGATTCCATTGGCTTCCACATTTTCTGATGTCTGCCCCACCATTCTTTTTGAATTGTCAGATTTTTTAATTGTATTTTCTTCGTCTGACACCTATGGAGATAATGAACATATTATTAATGAAGAAAAAACTGAATTAAAAAGATATAGAGATACATTAGAAATGGATGAACATTCTTTTGTACATGAAAATGCTAATGTGTGCGTGTATATATAAATATATATATATATATATATATATTAAATTTTTTTTTTTTACATCGATTACTATTACTACAGAATACTTCATCCATTTCTGGAAGATCTGATAATTGAAGAAACAGTTAATTGGTAGATCGAGGTATATGTGTATATATATATAAAGTACTGTCTCGGTTAGTTCAATTTTTTTCCTCAATTAAAACTCACTTGTTCATTTGATCTATGAGAATTTGCTTCCACTTCTGCGGTAACTTCTCGAAGAAGGCTTTCTGCGAGTTCTTCGAGTCGGTCGATGTAATCATCCCCTTGGAGATCTCCAAACAGTTCTTCGAGAGGAGGTAGAGGGTCATAATTTTCAGTAATATGGCTGCTCCTGGTGTTAATGTCAGGGACGGCGCCGACTGTACTGTCCCACCCTGCGGCAGAGGGTTTTGTGGAGATACTGCAGATCCCAGCGAAGGTACAGGACAACCGACACGAGCCTGACAAGACGAACAAAGTTGCTCGCTCATATTACTCGTTTCCCTCTCTCTCCTCAATATTTTGGTTTCGCTTATGAGCGACTCGTTTTGTGACTTCAATAATGCACACTCTTGGGTCAATAAATCATTTCTCTCCCTCAACGTTCTAACTGTTTCCTCCAATTCATCCAATTTAGCTTTCTTCCTATCTCTAGAAGTTTGAGCCGCTACTCTGTTCTTTAATTTCCTATAAAATAAACGAGCAACCAGTCTTAACCAATTACTTTAATATTAAATTCATCAATTCCAATTCGAATGAAATTTTTGCTTTGAAAAATAGTATTTTAATAAAACGCGCAACTACAAACGTACTTTCTCTGTAATTTTTCCTCCCACGTTAGATGATCAAGACGACGTTTCTTTCCTCTGATGCAAACATCTGGTTTGAAAAACCCACTATCCTCGTGTAGCTCTTCCTGCTTTGGTATCTTTCTCGTAATATCCATCTCCGTCGTTTTATCGGTTAAAAGTGACGTTGAAAAATTTAATTTTGGTACCGATCTGACGAGCTCGTTACCGGGCATAATAGCAGTTCCCTTGGAGAGGCCCTTAGGAAATGCGATGACAACGCTTTTCAATGCACTCATATTCATTCGTATACATAAATATAATAACAAATAAAGATACAAATCTACACTTTCCTATCACAAGTTTCTATCGTACATATCGCGATTGACAATCTACATAACAACACTGTCTTTCCAAGTGTTTTCCGTAGACTGACAAAACACATAACCAAAGTAATACTTATCAAGGAACTTCTTACATCACCCTCCGACTGATGCAATACGACTAATCGACTCACACAAGCTTCGCGTTACCGTGAAATGCTACTCATTCCCGACTGTGCTCCCATTGGTTGACAATATTCTTCGTTACATGTGGTACTTTTCTATTGGTTAGAAATGATATTACTCTACGTCTATCAATCCAATAAAAGTACCACTTATATATATATATATAGATGTATAATACCACATCGTATTCCCCTTTTGCGTCATTTTCAGCTCCCTCTTCCGCATTACCATATTATTTAGTATCGCCAATGCACGATAGCTTTTGAAATTAAAAAAAAAAAAAGGAAAGGAAAAAAATGATGATTCATTAATGGGAAGAGTCAACGATTCAATCAAAATTAGTTTCATTCGTATATCCTCTGTTTCGAAGAATTATTTCTTTCGAAATTAAAGCGAACATGTATACATTGGCGATCAATGTTATATAATTTTTTTTAGCTTTATTTTTACTTCGACATATTTTTACTTTAATAATATTGCGTATTATAAAGATAAATGAACAAGACCGTCGTAAATATCTGAAGTATGTGATAATATATAAGTCCGATGTTATCTTTCTTTTTAAAAAGAGCACACTATAGAATGAATTTTTGATATGGAGAGTTTTCTATTTCTTTCTTCTCATCATCATCATCATCATTATTATTATTATTATTATTATTATTATTATTAATATTATTATTATTATTATTATTATTATTATCATCATCATCATCATCATCATCATTATTATATCAATAATTGTTTATATCTGATGATACGTAGAAAAAGAAAGTTTACTTTAATATCGACCGAGTAACATTAACTTCGGTATATGTTTCCAATTGTCATCACTAGGGGGTAACTCGATCGGTAAGCAAAGTCACGTCGGTAAGGTAGAAATCTTGATGGAAGATAAAAGAATCTACTTTAACCCTAAATTATCGTCTCGTTTTTTAAATTATACGATATCGGTCTCCGACTTGTAATGCGTTAATCGTTTTCGATCGATTTTATAACTGAAAGAAGGTTTCTTTTTTCTTTATTTTTTTTTTTTTACACAAGTCTCGACGTAAATAGACGTACGTCGTATTAATAAAACTTTCTATCGAGAAGTCAGAGAGAGAGAGAGAGAGAGAGAGAGAGAGAGAGGGAACTCGTAATCCACAATTATAATCCGATAAGAGCGGCTGAAGCAGTTCCACCGTGACTAACTGGTTTTAATAATGTTAAGAACTTTTCCTGCGGCGTGTTGCGGTTGAAACCGGAGCGGTGCACATTCCACGACGGCTCGAGCGATGCGACGACGATCTGAGATCGATGACATTGAGAGGATCATGCTAAAGGTACCTTTCACGCATACGGATTTACATGGATCTCGCCGCTTTCTTCGATCCGTCGTGTGTGCGTATGTGTGCGCGCGAGCGTGTGCGTGTGTGCATCGAAATTTTTACATTTTACACGAGACATCATCCACCATTTAAAATATCATCAA
Source organism: Dolichovespula media (assembly GCA_911387685.1). Lineage (NCBI taxonomy): Eukaryota > Metazoa > Arthropoda > Insecta > Hymenoptera > Vespidae > Dolichovespula > Dolichovespula media. Next base: position 7,962,753 of record OU426852.1, on the reverse strand, counting down.
TCGATAAGTAAAGAAAACCACTTGGTCGTCAATTGAGAAGAATCGGATATTAATTTGATAATACTTTCATATAACTTAATATTGGTGTAAACAATTTTTATTTACATTCATTCGGCATAAGATGTTAATGATATCGTCAATTATTTAATAACGATATGAACATTGGTTTTTTGTCTTTTCTTTTTTTTTAATTTATATTCGTTCGTAGGATCGGTAATATCATCAATTGTTTAATATTGGTATAAACGATAAATTCGATTTGTATTATACGTTAGAATTTTGACGAGGCTAGTGGTTTCAAGATAATTTTCACCGGATAGCGATAAATTTTGTGAAGAAATGAAAGGGAAGCTTCGAACGTACGGTATTTCCGTAATAAAGAAAATTCTAAGAGAACCGAGAGAGAAATCGTTATGGAACAAAACGGATGTGTAAAAAGAAAACGCGTGGGCGTTACACCATCGGATACCACCTGCGCTCGGTCACGGAGAATTTCTAAAGGACCATTTGTTATCGGTGAGCGGGGGTGGCTCGTTCTCATTTTACCCCGTCACCTTCCTAGCTCGTTTCGTCTCATTCGTACTTTATGTCGCCCTTTTACGTCTCTGCTCGTAGATCCTACATCTCGAAATAGAGAAAATGGAATGGAATGGAATAAAATAGAATAGAATAGAATAGATAGATAGATAGATAGATAGAAGAATAAGAAGAAAAAAAGTAGAATAAGAAGGGGTGTCGATAACGAGTCCAGTTATCGCTATTAAAGATTTATCGATCTTGTTAATCTTTGATAAAAAAAAAAAAAAAAAAAATAAAAAAAAGAAATTAAAATAAAATAAAATAATACAAAGTAGTATTTCTTTGTCCGGTGTTCTTTTTTTTCTTTTTTTTATGAAAGAAAATGTTTGTACTGTTGTCGATGTTAGCGAGAAGTGTATCGAAACGATTTTTAAAAGCGGTGTAATCGATATCAATGATCGATCGCAATTAGAGTCGAAATAAAATCTATAAAAACAAAATGAGAGTAAACCCACCCTCTTTTTCCTCCCTCCCTCCCTCTCTCTCTCTCTCTCTCTCTCTCTCTCTCTCGTAGCACCACGCCATTCAATTTTACGTAGGACGAGTTTGACGTAATCGTACTTTCGTCGTCCACGATTAGGGTGTTCGAGAAAAATAATTTCATTTCCACGTTACGGCGTATGGTTGAGGCCAATAGGAGAGATTTTATCAAAAATATAAAGACCAAAGATGAATTACACAATGAAGATAGATAGATAGATAGATATATTGAGAAAGAGATAGAGAGAAAGATAGAGAGAGAGATAGATAGATAGATAGATAGAGAGAGAGAGAGAGAGAGAGAGAGAGAGAGAAAGGGAGAAAAACGAAAAGTAAGAACGAAGAGAGTGTGGCGCCAAAGAGTACCCGAGGGCTCGTGCAAGGTCATCGACCTTGGCGTGCATCGAGAGGCTAGTATCAGAAAGAGCGAGGGGGTGGGGGTCGGAGGGTAGGGGTGGGAGGGAGGGAGGGTCGGTCGGGTGTCCCTCGTGCATTCATCATTGCTATCCAGCAATCAGTGCCAAGCTACATTATCGGTCAATTTACCGACGCCGTGACCAGTCTAGCGACGCGAAAAAGCCAATCTCGTTAGCTCGTTCTTCGAGTTGAGAACTTCCTCGCTCGAAACCAATTTGCCAATTCTCCCTGTTTCGTCTGTTTCCTTAGCGCGGGCATTTTGAAAAACTTCCCTTTAACGAATCCATGTAATTAAAATGCAATAATTATAATTATTAATACCCGAACGAACTCGTTTCGTTCATACATTCTTTCCTCTTTTCCCTTTCCTCCATTTTATTTCTATTATTATTATTATTATTATTATTATTATTATTATTATTATTATTATTATTATTATTATTATTATTATTATTATTGTTGTTGTTGTTGTTGTTGTTGTTATTTTTCTTTTTCCCTTACTTTTTTTATTCTTTATTTTATTTCCCCCCCTCTCTCTCTCTCTCTCTCTCTCTGTCTATCTATCTGTCTCTAACATCGACGATTTTCAGTGTAAATACATGCGTCCACGAGAGATCGTACTTTGAAAAGCGTTCCTTCGAATCTGTATTATTAGAGCGTTAATAATTGTAATTATCAGACGACGCGTGACTACCCTTCTCGTTTGCAATTTTTCTTTTTCTTTTTTTCTTCGTTC
>OU426852.1:7930541-7958041 GCA_911387685.1 Dolichovespula media | reverse complement strand
TATATGTATATATATATGTATATATATATGTATATATATATATATATATATAATATGAAAAGAAGAGAGAAAGAGAGAGGGTTAAAAAAATAAAAAAAGGAAAAATGGCACGCACACGCGTTCACGGCACGGGAAATATTCAGTGCAGCACGTAAAAGCCCGTTATGCTCGACGCGAAGGCTTAACGTGGTGCATAGGCGTATATGCATTAGCATGGTATACGCTATAAATAGATGTAGCAGACCACAGAGATCCCAGCAACCCCTCAACCCACCTTCCATCATTGCTCCTCTTCTTCTTCTTCTTTTTCCTTCTCTTATTCTTTTTCTTTCTCTTTTTCTTCTCTCATACATTTTTTCACCGTCTTCCCTTTTTCTTTTCCTTTCTTTTCTTACTCAACTGCAAGAGCTCCACCCTGTTTGACTTCTCTTATCGTATCAACGGACTCTATTTCAATAATTTTTATAATAAAAATTTGTTGAAAGTACGTTAAAGTAGAAATTTGTCTGGTGAAACATTTTCTTTTTCTTTTTTTTTCTTTTTTATTTTTGATAATCAATTTATCATCGATTCATTCGTTCATGTATGATCTTTGTCTTGGTTCAATATTGAGAAATCGTATTTCTCGTTCAACCTTTTCTTTTCTTTTATATACATAGGAAATTTAATTCATTTTTCATTGTTACATTATTCTCATGTCGTTCGTTCGATCAATTTTACAGTTCTCTTAATTACTCACTTGATTCATAGTCTTGAGATCTTTGTGGGTGAATTGTTTTATAGATAAAGAGAAAAATCGTGACAGTTTTCGAGATCTAATATGAAAGATCTAATAAAGCAAACAGAATAGCACGAATTTGAAAATTCTCGGATTTTTAATAGATAGACGTAATCAACTGAACGATCTTTTGTCATTAAAAGAGTCACATAATCACGCTCGCAATTTTTCTTTTGTAAATATCAACATTAAAGAGAACACTTGTGGATAATATGACAAAATGGTTAAGTACATCGGGCATGAAATTTCGGCCACATTGATATTAACGCAAAAAAAATTTATTCCGTTAAAATAATAATTCATTTCAATATCTGGAAGGTGCTTACAATAGATTTAATTTTATGCTCACTAATTATATTTCAGATAGACACAATAAAATTGTTTACATTTTTAAAATAACTGATTCGAATTAACAAATTTTACGTAATTTTGAAAATCAAAAGCAAATGCAATTACCAACGATGGCCTTAGGAGTGCGGTTAGGGTAAAGAGTTGTCCACGAGGTTGAAATAGTACTTGGCGAGGAAGAGCTACTCGATACTTCGCGGGGTTGTTCAGAACTGGATGAACTTGGTGAGGCAGAGCTGCTTGGTGTTGCACTAGGTTGTGCAGAACTGGATGTACTAGGAGAGGCAGAGCTCGATTTTACTCCTCCTCCTGAAGATGGTGAACCCGATCCTCCTACCGAAACCGATCCACCTACTGCAACCGATCCTTCTATTGAAACCGATGATGCTCCTGAGCCCGATCCTGCTCCTGAACCCGATGTTGCTCCTGAACCCGATCCTGCTCCTGAAACCGATCCTGCTCCTGAAACCGCTCCTGCTCCTGAACCCACTCCTGCTCCTGAACCCGATGCTGCTCCTGAACCCGATCCTGCTCCTGAAACCGATCCTGCTCCTGAAACCGATCCTGCTCCTGAAACCGATCCTGCTACTGAGCCCGCTCCTGCTCCTGAACCCGCTCCTGCTCCTGAACCCGCTCCTGCTCCTGAACCTGATGCTGCTCCTGAACCCGATGCTGCTCCTGAACCCGATCCTACTCCTGAAACCGATCCTGCTTCTGAACCCGATGCTGCTCCTGAACCCGCTCCTGCTCCTGAACCCGATGCTGCTCCTGAACCCGCTCCTGCTCCTGAACCCGATACTGCTCCTGAACCCGATGCTGCTCCTGAACCCGCTCCTGCTCCTGAACCCGATAATGCTCCTGAACCTGCACCTGCTTCTGAACCCGATGCTGCTCCCGAACCCGCTCCTGCTCCTGAACCCAGAGAGCTGCTTGGTGTTTCACTGGGTTGTTCAGAACTGGAAGAAATAGGTGAGGCAGAACTGCTTGGTGCTTCACTGGGTTGTGCAGAACTGGAAGAACTTAATGAGGGAGAACTGCTTGGTGCTTCACTGGGATGTTCAGTACTGGAAGAACTTGGTGAGGCGGAGCTGCTGGATGCTACGCTAGATTCTTCACAGGGAGTAGATTCGGAACTTGGCGAGGCAGAACTGCTTGGTGCTTCACTGGGTTGTTCAGAACTAGAAGAACTTGGTGCGGCAGAACTGCTTGGTGCTTCACTGGGTTGTTCAGAACTGGATGAACTTGGTGAGGCAGAGCTGCTTGGTGCTTCACTGGGTTGTTCAGAACTGGATGAACTTGGTGAGGCAGAGCTGCTTGGTGCTTCACTGGGTTGTGCAGAACTGGATGAACTTGGTGAGGCAGAGCTGCTTGGTGCTTCACTGGGTTGTTCAGAGCTGGAAGAACTTGGTGAGGCAGAGCTGCTTGGTGCTTCACTGGGTTGTGCAGAACTGGATGAACTTGGTGAGGCAGAGCTGCTTGGTGCTTCACTGGGTTGTGCAGAACTGGATGAACTTGGTGAGGCAGAGCTGCTTGGTGCTTCACTGGGTTGTTCAGAACTGGAAGAACTTGGTGCGGCCGAACTGCTTGGAGCTTCACTGGGTAGTGCAGAACTGTATGAACTAGGTGAGGCAGAGCTGCTTGGTGCTTCACTGGGATGTTCAGAACTGGAAGAACTTGGTGAGGCAGAGCTGGTTGGTGCTACGCTAGATTCATCACAGGGAGTAGATTCGGAACTTGGCGAGGCAGAACTGCTTGGTGCTTCACTGGGTTGTTCAGAACTAGAAGAACTTGGTGCGGCAGAACTGCTTGGTGCTTCACTGGGTTGTTCAGAGCTGGAAGAACTTGGTGAGGCAGAGCTGCTTGGTGCTTCACTGGGTTGTGCAGAACTGGATGAACTTGGTGAGGCAGAGCTGCTTGGTGCTTCACTGGGTTGTGCAGAACTGGATGAACTTGGTGAGGCAGAGCTGCTTGGTGCTTCACTGGGTTGTTCAGAACTGGAAGAACTTGGTGCGGCCGAACTGCTTGGAGCTTCACTGGGTAGTGCAGAACTGTATGAACTAGGTGAGGCAGAGCTGCTTGGTGCTTCACTGGGATGTTCAGAACTGGAAGAACTTGGTGAGGCAGAGCTGGTTGGTGCTACGCTAGATTCATCACAGGGAGTAGATTCGGAACTTGGCGAGGCAGAACTGCTTGGTGCTTCACTGGGTTGTTCAGAACTAGAAGAACTTGGTGCGGCAGAACTGCTTGGTGCTTCACTGGGTTGTTCAGTGCTGGAAGAACTTGGTGAGGCAGAGCTGCTCGGTGCTTCACTGGGTTGTGCAGAACTGGATGAACTTGGTGAGGCAGAGCTGCTTGGTGCTTTACTGGGTTGTGCAGAACTGGATGAACTTGGTGAGGCAGAGCTGCTTGGTGCTTCACTGGGTTGTTCAGAACTGGAAGAACTTGGTGCGGCCGAACTGCTTGGAGCTTCACTGGGTAGTGCAGAACTGTATGAACTAGGTGAGGCGGAGCTGCTTGGTGCTTCACTGGGTTGTTCAGAACTAGAAGAACTTGGTGCGGCAGAACTGCTTGGTGCTTCACTGGGTTGTGCAGAACTGGATGAACTTGGTGAGGCAGAGCTGCTTGGTGCTTCACTGGGATGTTCAGAACTGGAAGAACTTGGTGAGGCAGAGCTGGTTGGTGCTACGCTAGATTCATCACAGGGAGTAGATTCGGAACTTGGCGAGGCAGAACTGCTTGGTGCTTCACTGGGTTGTTCAGAACTAGAAGAACTTGGTGCGGCAGAACTGCTTGGTGCTTCACTGGGTTGTTCAGTGCTGGAAGAACTTGGTGAGGCAGAGCTGCTTGGTGCTTCACTGGGTTGTGCAGAACTGGATGAACTTGGTGAGGCAGAGGTGCTTGGTGCTTCACTGGGTTGTTCAGAACTGGAAGAACTTGGTGAGGCAGAGCTGCTTGGCGCTTCACTGGGTTGTGCAGAACTGGATGAACTTGGTGAGGCAGAGCTGCTTGGTGCTTCACTGGGTTGTTCAGAACTGGAAGAACTTGGTGAGGCAGAGCTGCTTGGTGCTTCACTGGGTTGTGCAGAACTGGATGAACTTGGTGAGGCAGAGCTGCTTGGTGCTTCACTGGGATGTTCAGTACTGGAAGAACTTGGTGAGGCAGAGCTGCTTGGTGCTTCACTGGGTTGTTCAGAGCTGGAAGAACTTGGTGAGGCAGAGCTGCTTGGTTCTTCACTGGGTTGTGCAGAACTGGATGAACTTGGTGAGGCAGAGCTGCTTGGTGCTTCACTGGGTTGTGCAGGACTGGATGAACTTGGTGAGGCAGAGCTGCTTGGTTCTTCACTGGGTTGTGCAGAACTGGATGAACTTGGTGAGGCAGAGCTGCTTGGTGCTTCACTGGGTTGTGCAGGACTGGATGAACTTGGTGAGGCAGAGCTGCTTGGTGCTTCACTGGGTTGTGCAGAACTGGATGAACTTGGTGAGGCAGAGCTGCTTGGTGCTTCACTGTGTTGTTCAGAACTGGAAGAACTTGGTGCGGCCGAACTGCTTGGAGCTTCACTGGGTAGTGCAGAACTGTATGAACTAGGTGAGGCGGAGCTGCTTGGTGCTTCACTGGGTTGTTCAGAACTAGAAGAACTTGGTGCGGCAGAACTGCTTGGTGCTTCACTGGGTTGTGCAGAACTGGATGAACTTGGTGAGGCAGAGCTGCTTGGTGCTTCACTGGGATGTTCAGAACTGGAAGAACTTGGTGAGGCAGAGCTGGTTGGTGCTACGCTAGATTCATCACAGGGAGTAGATTCGGAACTTGGCGAGGCAGAACTGCTTGGTGCTTCACTGGGTTGTTCAGAACTAGAAGAACTTGGTGCGGCAGAACTGCTTGGTGCTTCACTGGGTTGTTCAGAACTAGAAGAACTTGGTGCGGCAGAACTGCTTGGTGCTTCACTGGGTTGTGCAGAACTGGATGAACTTGGTGAGGCAGAGCTGCTTGGTGCTTCACTGGGTTGCTCAGAACTGGAAGAACTTGGTGCGGCCGAACTGCTTGGAGCTTCACTGGGTAGTGCAGAACTGTATGAACTAGGTGAGGCGGAGCTGCTTGGTGCTTCACTGGGTTGTTCAGAACTAGAAGAACTTGGTGCGGCAGAACTGCTTGGTGCTTCACTGGGTTGTGCAGAACTGGATGAACTTGGTGAGGCAGAGCTGCTTGGTGCTTCACTGGGATGTTCAGAACTGAAAGAACTTGGTGAGGCGGAGCTGGTTGGTGCTACGCTAGATTCATCACAGGGAGTAGATTCGGAACTTGGCGAGGCAGAACTGCTTGGTGCTTCACTGGGTTGTTCAGAACTAGAAGAACTTGGTGCGGCAGAACTGCTTGGTGCTTCATTGGGTTGTTCAGTGCTGGAAGAACTTGGTGAGGCAGAGCTGCTTGGTGCTTCACTGGGTTGTGCAGAACTGGATGAACTTGGTGAGGCAGAGCTGCTTGGTGCTTCACTGGGTTGTTCAGAACTGGAAGAACTTGGTGAGGCAGAGCTGCTTGGTGCTTCACTGGGTTGTGCAGAACTGGATGAACTTGGTGAGGCAGAGCTGCTTGGTGCTTCACTGGGTTGTTCAGAACTGGAAGAACTTGGTGAGGCAGAGCTGCTTGGTGCTTCACTGGGTTGTGCAGAACTGGATGAACTTGGTGAGGCAGAGCTGCTTGGTGCTTCACTGGGATGTTCAGTACTGGAAGAACTAGGTGAGGCAGAGCTGCTTGGTGCTTCACTGGGTTGTTCAGAGCTGGAAGAACTTGGTGAGGCAGAGCTGCTTGGTGCTTCACTGGGTTGTTCAGAGCTGGAAGAACTTGGTGAGGCAGAGCTGCTTGGTGCTTCACTAGGTTGTGCAGAACTGGATGAACTTGGTGAGGCAGAGCTGCTTGGTGCTTCACTGGGTTGTGCAGAACTGGATGAACTTGGTGAGGCAGAGCTGCTTGGTGCTTCACTGGGATGTTCAGAACTGGAAGAACTTGGTTCGGCCGAACTGCTTGGTGCTTCACTGGGTAGTGCAGAACTATATGAACTAGGTGAGGCGGAGCTGCTTGTTGCTTCACTGGTTTGTTCAGAACTAGAAGAACTTGGTGAGGCGGAGCTGCTTGTTGCTTCACTGGTTTGTTCAGAACTAGAAGAACTTGGTGAGGCAGAGCTGCTTGGTGCTTCACTGGGATGTTCAGAACTGGAAGAACTTGGTGAGGCAGAGCTGCTTGGTGCTTCACTGGGTTGTTCAGAGCTGGAAGAACTTGGTGAGGCAGAGCTGCTTGGTGCTTCACTGGGTTGTGCAGAACTGGAAGAACTTGGTGAGGCAGAGCTGCTTGGTGCTTCACTGGGTTGTGCAGAACTGGATGAACTTGGTGAGGCAGAGCTGCTTGGTGCTTCACTGGGTTGTGCAGAACTGGATGAACTTGGTGAGGCAGAGCTGCTTGGTGCTTCACTTGGTTTCGCCGAACTCGATATACTAGGTGAGGCGGTGCTCGATTTTACTCCTCCTCCTAATGATGCTGAACCCGATCCTGCTAATGAACCCGATGCAGCTCCTGTACCCGATCCTGCTGCTGAACCCGCTGCTGCTCCTGAACCCGATGCTCCTACTGAACCGGATGCTTCTCCATTAGCCGATCCTTCTGCTGAACCCGATCCTGATTCTGAACCCGATGCAGCTCCTGAACCCAATCCTGCTTCTGAACCCGGTCCTGCTGCTGAACCCGCTGCTGCTCCTGAACCCGATACTCCTACTGAACCGGATGCTTCTCCATTAGCCGATCCTTCTCCTGAACCCGATCCTGCTTCTGAACCCGATGCAGCTTCTGAACCCGATGCAGCTTCTGAACCCGATGAAGCTTCTGAACCCAATCCTGCTTCTGAACCAGATCCTGCTGCAGAACCCGCTGCTGCTCCTGAACCGGATCCTTCTCCCTTAGCCGATCCTTCTGCTGAACCTGATCCTGCTTCTGAACCCGATGCAGCTCCTGAACCCGATCCTGCTGCTGAACCCGCTGCTGCTCCTGAACCCGATACTCCTACTGAACCGGATGCTTCTCCATTAGCCGATCCTTCTGCTGAACCCGATCCTGCTTCTGAACCTGATGCAGCTCCTGAACCCGATCCTGCTTCTGAACCCGATCCTGCTGCTGAACCCGCTGCTGCTCCTGAACCCGATACTCCTAATGAGCCTGATGCTTCTCCTATAGCCGATCCTACTGCTGAACCCGATCCTGCTCCTGAAACCGCTCCTCCTATTGAAATCGACCCTTCTCCGGAAGCCGATCCTGCCGGTGAAGAGTTGCTAGATGGTTGAGTCGATGGTGCCGAAGAAGCAGATTCACTACTAGGTGGGGCAGAGCTGCTCGGTACTTCGCTTGTTTGTTCAGAACTAGCAGAACTTGGTGAGGCAGAACTGCTTGGTGCTTCACTGGGTTGTGCAGTACTCGATGAAATTGGGGAGGCAGAGCTGGTCGATGTTTTAGTTGGATGTTTAGATGTTTTATGATGATGGCGCGGTTTTGCAGTTGTAGTAGTTGTTCTGCCAAACCAATTTCCGAAATGTCGATTATGATGTAAATAGGGGAATACGTTTACAACAGGGAATCCTCTATAGTAAGGTTGATAATAATTATTGGGATTATTTTTTGAATTAGAATTTCCGTATTGTGACGCAACATTCCCGCTTGCATCTGCTTCTCCATTTATTTCTGAATTAGCTTCTGCATTTGACCATCCATTCGATCCTGCATTATTTCCTCGATCAGCTATCCAACCTAATCCTCCATATGTATTCCATCCTCTATTATTAAATCTTGGATCGAATCTTCCATAGAATCCTCCTCTTGCATTTATGTTTGCGTCAACTCCTTGACCTGATCTTCCATTCGGTATTGCATTGACGTCTCCTACATTTGCTCCATTGTTTTCGCCTCTATTTGGTGATTTTATCTATCATATAATAATTCGTATTATTAGATTGACTTTTAACAGATGATCAATATTATATATTAAACGATAGCCTTCTTATAATTATTTAAACTTACCAAGTGGGCTGTGGTAGTAGCCACAATGAAGAGTAGAGAGAACGCGAATACCTTCATGATCGCTTGCTTCCTATTCTACTTTCACAATTTCGAGGTTTCGAGCGTGATATTTATACGCACTTTCTGAATAGAAATTAATTTATTATCCAATTGATAAGCTATAATGACATCGAACCATATGTTATGCCAATAACTATGATACTTGAGTGAAATGTAAATAATGACATTATTTGTAGTTTCAGAAATAATGGTCTCTTCCGCATATTTCTGTTTTATGTCGAATAAAAATGTCACTTAGTTTTTCACATATGTCTTAATCTTAATATCAGGTCATTTCGAAAGTTTTTGCGTATTTCGTAAGAAACAGTTGTGACGCATTTCTAGTCGTTAAAAGTATCCGTGTCGTTCTTAGGATATTGATATTCATAAAATATTCTTAAAAGCTTAGTCGTTTATTAGGATATAGATATTATTTAACAATTATTAATTTATATTTATTCGTCGTTATCAATTTTCCTTTCATACAATCTATTAAAATAAATGTCTATTTAAATAACAAAAGAAAATATTGCGTTATTATAATTATTTTGTTTCCTCTTTTATAGATTTGCATAATCAAATTAAATATTGGCAGACATGTATGGATGCATGAGTGTAAATATTTGCACGTATATTGCATTAGATATTAAATATTAGTATGCTCCAATTTAACGTTTATTAAACATCATTATATCATATTACATATTAAACGTTATCACTTATATCGCATTATATATTAAACATTCTTATTTAATTTAACACACACACATATATATATATATATATATATATATTGTGCATTAATATGTTAAAATACTTAAATGGTCAAATACTTTTAAGAGTTGAAAATATTTATATAAAATATCGATTATATGGAGTAATCATTATAATAATCATCATTGTAGACGATTGACATAGGTGGTTAAAGGATTTGAAGAGTAGTATAGGAGTATATAATAATAAAAGAGTAACACGCGTGCTCCTTCTTATATTTTGTTTGGAGAATCACGTTCACGTATTCACGTTCTGGGGAGTTAATAAGGCGTCGATGTAACGTCGGTGTGCAATTTAAAAGGCCATTTTCTTGGCGCGAGCCGTTATGAGATACCGGTATATCGGTCGATCTGGAAGCCTCAGCAGCTTCTGTTTTCGGCAATGAGGATGTCAGACAAGTTACGACACGAGTAGCAGGTGTTACGCGAAGAATCACCACTACCAGTTACTTCACTATCCTTTTTTCTTTCTTTTTCTCTGTCTCTCTGTCTCTCTCTCTCTCTCTCTCTCTTCTTCTCGTCTCTCTTCTTCTCGTCTCTCTTTGATCCTTTTGGCCGCCTTCAGCACCGGTAAACTCTCTTCTTCTTCGTGCTACCGTGTGATCGAGATCAGCTACACGAAGCCAAACTCAAACTCCATGAGAGAATCTTCCTACTGAATTTGCATCGCTCGAGGATATTCGATCCAGTTTGCTAGAAACTCGAAGAAAGAGGAAGAACGTAGGTGAATCTATGTTATATATATATATATATATATATATATATATATATATATATATATATATTGGCGTTTATAATATATACGAGTTTTTATAAAGTTGAAGTGTACATAAAGGTTGAAGAATTAGAACATATTTATGTTTAATATTTGATATAATGTAATAATAATACTTAATATGTTTAATATGTAATAATTTAGTTATTCTTTAAATCTATAGATAAATATAACGTAAGTATATTTTTATCGATTTACTATCGATTTAACTGGAATATGTATTACGATATCAGATGAACTTAATTGGGAATATTTTTCGATGGCTACGATTGAATCACGTATTTTATTTTCAAATATTATGTCTCTATCGAAAAGTTTCTTCCATTTTTTTTTTTCACTTTCCTTAATGCTATGTAATTTACAAATGAATCAGTTTTAAATACACAAAAATATCAATAGAAAATTAATTCTTAATTTGTAACATAGTAAATTTTGTTGTCAAGTACAGCATATATTTATTCCCTACAATTAGTATACTGCAATTGTAGTAGTATAATTAATGGAATACGTTCCGCGTGACGTAATATTTCTTTTTCTTTTCGTCTGAGATGAAGAAAGAAAATGCGTTATGCACGGTTAAGTAAAAGAAAATAATGACTTTTTATATGGTTATTAACATTTAATTGACGATCAAATATTTTTTATTTCCATGAAAAAGATTTTTTTTCAACTTTTCTCTAACAGAATCGTTAATCCTTGAAAAGATAAAAAAATACTTATTTAAGCGCTGTTGGAATTTTAATTCCGGACGATAATAGAATCGCGCCTGTCTAGAGGCAACTCGGCATACCTCATCGTACATCCTTTGTCTTTCAACAGGTGTTCACCAATAGTTTCTTGTGGGTTAATTACTTTCGAATCAATCAATTACAGTCAACGAAGAAGAAGAAGAAGAAAAAGAAGAGGAAGAGACTAGCATGACGATCACTTTGATCACCGTTCTTTCTCTCCCTATCTCTCTCTCTCTCCCTCTCTCTCTCTCCTTTTCTCTTTCTAACGTATGATTAGGCCTGCACGGTCGTTACGATCGGCCCTGATCCCGAAGTCCTGGCACAAACTGCAAGGCCGCGAGGGAGTCTTCGAGGGCTTCAAGGTCAGCGATGGTATCGAAGCTGCATAGAAGGAGAACGAATCGTGAAGAAGAAGAAGAAGAAGAAGAAGAGAGAGAGAGAGAGAGAGAGAGAGAGAGAGAAAGGGATAGATAGATAGATAGTGATAGAGATAGAGAGAGAGACCAGTTGGTTGCATAATTGCGTCACGTTGTCCAGGAATCACTGGTCGAGACGTGCACACTAACAGTTTTTGCAAAAACTTCTTAGCAAACTGGATTCCGTTTCATTCGTGTGAGTGAATCTTTCCTCTTCGTGATATATAGTCCTATCTCTTTCTCATATACATACATATATGTATATATATATATATATATATATATATATATATATATATATACATATACACGCGCGCGCGCACACACATACTACACACATATACATACATATACACGTTCGTTCTTTCTATTCTTACTTCTTCCCTATAAAAGCGTGTAGGTGTATACAGGGATCATCGTCTTTGCGAACGTGCACGAGTCTCTTGCGTAAAAGTATGATCTTCTTTTTCTTCTTCTTCTTCTTCTTCTTCTTTATCTTCTTGTTTTATATATATTTTTTCTATTTTTGTTTTTATGTAGAAGAAGAAGAAGAAGAAGAAGAAGAAGAGCGATAACACCGTCGGAATACTCCGGTCGTTCGTCGTTCGGTCGATCGTCTTCCATCCGGAGATGGCATTCCAATTACGACCGATCGCCATTTCCCATCGAGATCATCCTAGTTTCAACTGGTCGGTCCTCCGACAAGGATTTATTTTTATCCTTTCGGAAGAGGATTTTGTCGGGACCTTTTAAATGGATTTTTCATTCGTTTAGAAATTGTTCCGATCAATGTCGAGTGTTATTGATATTCTTTCGCCGGAAAGTACAAAGTATTATTATTTATTTCCTATTCGATTTTACGTACTCGTATTGTGTAGGTGTGTGTCTGTGTGTAATGGTGTGTGTGCGTGCGTGCGTGAGCCGTTCTCAAATCAAATCGATTAACTCACCACTTTTTGTATTATTCAAAATTTAACTGTCAAATCACTTCGCTCGAGTTCTCGCTTTTTGTATTCATAATAAATTTCATTAATTTCCTTTATTTAATATAGTTCAATGACAAAATTTTTTACTAATAAGAAATAATTTATTTCAGCGATAACGATTACTCTTAAGACGATTCTATCTTAATCACTTCGTATGTCGTAAAACGAAGGCTATGCGTCTGCATTTATAGGTTATATAATGTTTATTTGAATTTATATTTTAAAGGGAATTAAAAAGAAATAAAGCAGCCTTTAATATTTCATCACAAATTTTGTCTCATACTTTTTGTTTTACTGAGTTAATTCGATTTGGCAAGTGAGCGGTTGATTTATCTAATCTAGATAAATAGATATTATTACGTAATATTATTTTTTTGTTATGAAGAAATAGAATCAAATATTTTACTTATATATATATATATATATATATATATATATATATATATATACGTATCTATATTTAGATAATAATTCATATATTATAATAATATAACAATATAATAATTTAATTCTATCTGTATAGACAGATAATTTGGAACGTTTCGTTTTAAACGATATTCCAATGACTTTCGATGATTTCGTAGTTATTAGATTTTTAATTTATCATTTTCGTTTTTTCTATTTTTTTTTTTTTTTTTCATTTTTGTTATATTAATTTTACTATTAACTTTTCTTTGTTCTGTTATCTTTTTGCTCGACCACACGTATTTTTCTTTTTTTTCGTTTGAATTAATATCATTCCATTAAAATATTTCTGTAATAATTTGTCATCAATTTATCTTTGTCATTTCAAAATTTTGTTTCCTCTCTGATTGACGTTCGAAACACGCATACGTGTGCGTGCGTGTATGCGTACGTGTGTGTATGTGTGTACGCATACATATACTGACGTACATATATTGCCAATAAGAGTATTGCGTAGAAATGAGACAGAGAGAGAGAGAGAGAGAGAGAGAGAGAGAGAGAGAGAGAGAGAGAGAGAGAGAGAGAGAGAGAGAGAGAGAGAGAGAGAGAGAGAGAGAGAGAGAGAGAGAGAGAGACATGTAACTGGAATAATGGTCGATTTAAGGGTACATTGTCAGTTGGAATTGTATAGCTACCTTGACGTACTGAACGAAGGCCATTAAGGGACACACTTTATATACATGTATATCTATATGCGCGCGCGCGTGTGTGTATGTAAATAAATAACTCGATTTTAACTTGTCCAGACGAGAAAATATTTGAAGCAATGGTGTATGGATGCTTCGAACATATTCAAATCCCGATTTTTATGACTTACTTCGATTCTCTCGTCTCTCCTTCACCCCCTTTTCATCCCCACCCACCCGTCCTTTTTCTCCCGCCCCTCTCCCAAACGCCAGCTCACGTCCCTCACTATCAGAAGTTATTTAATTTTTTTTTTCTCGATCACTGTCGCGTACGCCCTTTCTAACGACGTAAGTATGAGGTAGTATCTACACGTGAACGGGGACGGTCGTGTTAAATCCAACCACCGATCGATCGATATCGAGCCGTGACTGTTAGCGTGAAGAAACGACGATCGAAAAATACGTGCGTCCTTCCAATGGCGTAGATTTATTTCTTTTATTCCTTTAAAAAATTACGATTCGCAGATTTTAACTAATCGCGATTCGTCGTTCGCAGGTCATTAAAATATATCTTCGTCAGTTATTAACATCGTTCAGGTCATTCTTATTATTCCTATCAATTGATCATTCGGATAATTTTCTGTAATATTGTTTATATTTATATATAATATATATAAATATATATATATACAATAGAAATTATTTTTATGAACGTTGTTTATCGTATATGCATAAATAAACGGAGGATGATAAATGGAGGATATTCGACGTTGGGATAAATTTTGAAATTTTTCTTATCATTCAAATAGGAAAAAATGGAGGAAGGTAGAGGAGAAAAAAAAATTAAATTCATTATTTTACGAAGAATACTTTATATTGAATATATATTTATACAATCTAATTTTAAATATATACATATATATATATATATATATATATATATATATATATATATATTTCAGATATACTAATATGTTTCTAAATATACGTATATTAATGTATTAATAATTAAAAAAATTAAAACTTTATTAAAATTTAATTAAAATTAAAACAAATATATATATATATATATATATATATATATATATATATATATGTATGTATGTATGTATATTTCAATTCAATCTTGTCGTGAATCGCTAACATATATATATATATATTTTTTTTTTATAACAAGAACGACATATTTAATTATCAATCGTTCACAGTCGTAAACAAATTATTAAACAATTCGTTATAATTTCAACAGATCAAGTTGCTCCGTTAATATATCCTCGATTTTCGAGTTTATCAAAACAAAAAGGAACGCGAAAGAGTTAAGAGAAAAAAAAAAAAAAAGAAAAAATGACATTTTTGTATATAGCACGATCGGAAAAATAAATAGACGAAAGGAGAATAATTTTTAAATGTCATTAGAGTACGCGCGGAATCATTTGCAAGGCACCGGTTTTTCTCGAACGTTTCCTGTTGCATACGCACAGACGTTTATTCGTGTCCGAGCACGAATCATGCTCGCGAGAACGTCTATGAGAAAGAAAGAGAGAGATACAGGGAGAGTGAGCGTGTGTGTGTAAGAGAGAGAGAGAGAGAGAGAGAGAGAGAGAGAGAGAGAGAGAGAGAGAGAGAGAACGATTAAATGATAGAGGAACGATTAGGAGGCCACGCGTGCATGCCTTTGAAACAGCTAGCATGAAATTATTAGCAGTGGCGCCAGTTATCTCGCCTGAACCTCTCCCCATCTCTTTCTATCTCTCTTTTCCGAGCTTCCAATCGCCGCCTCCCATTCTTTTTCTTCCCTTTTCTCCCCCCCACCCCTTTCCTCTTCTTTTCTCTCTTTCCTTTTCTTTCTTTCCTAGTTTTTATTTATTTTATTTTTTTTTTATTTTCGTTTCTTCATTCACTTCTCTCTTTCCCTTTCTCCCTTTTCTTATTTTCTATCCTCTTTATAACTACGAGATCTCTCACCTTACCTATTACTTCTACGTACGTACGTATGTATGTATTGTATGTATGTATTGTATGTATTGTATGTATGTATTGTATGTATGTATTGTATGTATGTATTGTATGTATGTATTGTATGTATGTATTGTATGTATGTATTGTATGTATGTATTGTATGTATGTATACACGTACACGTACTTACGCGCATGTGTATAACGTGTATACGCATATTGCATTTTCTATCGACGCCCGATATATGTATTTGTGAAACTTTGATTATATTTCATTGAAAAAAAGGGAGAAAAAAGAAGGAAAATACGAAAAAGAAATTTTGTTAATGCGACATTGGACTTTTCTTTCTTTCTTTCTCTCTCTCTCTTTTTTTTTTCCTTTTCTTCTTTTCTCTCGTTCGCGAGATTCGATAAACTCGAATTTTTTAATTCCTTTTTCTTTTCTTTTCTTTTTTTTTTTTTTTAAATATATCTTATACCATAGATACTGTTTATAAATTCGATCGATCATTATCGCGAAATTAATTTATATTAATTTCGATATTAAACAATACGCATAATACGACAATGGTGTTCGCTCGTAAGATTTAGAAAATGTTTGAGATTTAAATAATGTAGAGATGTTCTATCTAATATATTATTTTTACTAAAACGTGTATGTGTGTGTGTGTGTGTGTGTGTGGGTGAGTGCGAGAGAGCGATTATGATTGATAATAATTATCATATTGAAAAGGAACCTTTTATTTGTCAATTTATTTTCTTTTTAAAAAAAAAAAAAAATTGACGAATAAAAAATTTCTTACTATATCCATCGTAAAGAAACGTAATTTTCTTTTCTTTTTTTTTTTTAAGATAAGCGAACAATATCAACGATAATTAATACATTGAAACGTTAAAATAATTTATCGATTTTAACGAAGAAACGTATCTCGTTGCGTACGAAACTTCGATATAATCAACGTTTAGTAAATCTCTTATCCATCATAAAGAATCTTGTCTTTTTTGTTAAATCGCAAAATGATCGACAATGATCGTTATAATAAATATCGAAGTGATAATCGTCATATCGAAGTGATAATCGTCATATCGAAGTGACATGTGATATATTAGATTTCTATATAAAAAAAAAAAAGGAAAAAAAAAGCAAAACAAAAAGAGAATTAATAACGACACTTACGAATTTTCTGTCTTTCGATCCACCGATCGAAAAAAAAAAGAAGAAGAAAAAAAGAAATAAAAAGAAAAATAAATAAAAAGAAAAAAAGAAACGAACGAAGAAAATAAATCGTCCGTCGTACCGAACGTTTCCTTAGAAACATTTATTTCTAAGATCGACGAATAAAATGATGGTGCCGATTAGGAAGGAATTTTTCCTTTCGTTAGAACTTATATATATATATATATATATATATATATATATATATAGAGTACAGGTATGGTCTTAAGGATTGCTTTAAGTCCGAGGAAAGGTTCTAAGGTACTTTCAAGGCTACGCCACTGTGCTCCAGGTAATTGCTCAGAATTACAACCGTCCGTAGGCAGGCCGTGCAGACCCACTGCCAAGTAATCTTAGCGTTTCTCCGTAATCCAGCTAGGAGTAGACGCAACCTTTCGTCGGGTTCTATATAGTATCTCTACATTTTTTTCTTTCTATCTTATATTATATTCGTGTATATACATATATATATATATATATATATATTTATTATAATATATAATTATATATATATATATATATTTATTATAATATATAATTATACATATATATATATATTTATTATAATATATAATTATATATATATATATATATATATATATATATATATATACGAGCGAACACCATTGTCGTATTACGCGTATTGTTTAATATCGAAATTAATATAAATTAATTTCGCGATAATGATCGATCGAATTTATAAACAGTATCTATGGTAGAAGATATATATAAAAAAGAAAAAAAAAAGGAATTAAGAAATTCGAGTTTATCGAATCTCGCGAACGAGAGAAAAGAAGAAAAGGAAAAAAAAAAAGAGAGAGAGGAAGAAAGAAAAGTCCACTGTCGCATTAACAAAATTTCTTTTTCGTATCTTTTATCTTTTTTTCTCCCTTTTTTTCAATGAAATATAATCAAAGTTTTACAAATATATATATATATATATATATATATATATATATATATATATATATATATATAATGACTCTTTTCTCTTTCTCTCTCTTTCTTTTACCCATTCCGAAGTTTTTCAATTCCTTTCGATCGATTACCAGATCAGCTGTTCGATCGAGAATTTGACATTAAAATCATTTCACAATACTGGAGATAATAAATCAAGGATATATATATATATATATATATATATATATATAGAGAGAGAGAGAGAGAGAGAGAGAGAGAGATGAAAGGGTAAAGTGGAAGGGGTGAGGTGAAATGAAATCCATCACGAAAAGACAGACTAACGGTAGCTCATACCGATGTCTAACGATAAAGAACCATTAGCATTTTTATTTGAATTCCTTTCTATTAGTACGATACTACGATGAAGTTTATTTAATCAGTTTACGAAGGGTTCGTTCAGAAGAAATTTATTGATTGACCGATAAATGTTCGTGTCTCTTGATTTACTTTGATGATCTCACACATAAGGGACTTATTCGTCCTTAGTATTTCTGTTGGATTATCCCGCTTAACGTTTTAAAGGATTAGAAGCGATTAGGATTGCATCGACCACTTCCTCTTTCCATTATTGTCTTCATTTATCTTGCTTTTTCTTTTTTTTTTATTTCTTTTTTTCTTTTCTTTTCTTTTCTTTTCTTTTCTTCAGAGTAAACGAACGCGTACGTAATTATTTCATAATATATATATATATATATATATATATATATATATATATATGTTTTTTGAGTATGTATTATATATACATATGTGTTAAAATACACGAAGCTCGTGTATTGTGTCTTCTAACGTTACATAAATTTTTTTCTAATGAAATCACGCATAGGTTTTATTAGTTCGTCAGTCCGAGGATTCTATTATATTATACCGCGTAAAATTTTAAGAGAATTTAGAAGCGATTAGGATTGAATCTATCATCCCTTTCTTTCCCCACTTTATTTCCTACATTTATTTATTATTTTTCGTTTTTTTTTTTTTTAAATAAACGAATGGGTACGTAATAATTTCGTAATATTTTTTTTTTTTTTTTTTTTTTTTTTTTTAACGAGTATGTATCATTAATATAAAACACATACACACACACAGAGAGGTACAGAAAAACAAAGCGTGCGTTTTGTGTCTCTTGGTATTACGTAAATGTGAAAATATATATTTGACAGCGCAGATTCTTCCGATGATCTTGATTTCGGTAGTTAACCTACTTAATACTTTGCCGACTAACGGGCTTCGCTTTCTTCGACTTCTTTTCTTTCATTCCTTCCTTTCGTTTTTTTCTTCTCTTTTTTTTTTTCCCGTCCTTCTTCCGTTTTCTTTTCTTTTCTTTTCTTCTTTACTTTTTGTCGTTGATATTTTTTCGATCCTCGATACGCAGTGGGAGGTGAGAAGATAATGAAGACAGTGACGTGGTTGTTTGATTAATAGAGAAAGTCTCTCTTCTCATTTCTCTCTCTCTCTCTCTCTCTCTCTCTCCCTCTCTCTCGATTCGAAAAAGGAATCATGATTATCCCTTACTTTGTTTATTAAGAACACTTTTTAATCTCCACGGTGATATCTTCTCGATCGAACATTGAACAACTCGGTGTTCAATCGAAATTCGTATTTGAAAAATCACTTTCCTTTTATTTTATTTTTTTTTTCCCTTCTCTTTTCACTTCGTAAGAACGCAAATTCATATTCGACCAACATTCTATGATTTTTCTTTTTGCAATTATTCTAAACTCGCATTCGAAAAATCATTATAACTTCTCCCCCAGTCTAATTTCTTTTACGTGTAGACGTTTGAATTGAAAGGAATAAGAAAGAAGAAAAAAGAAAAAAGAAAAACAAAAAAAGAAAACGCAAGGAGAAAAAAAGAGAAAAGAATCGTCTCCTTCTCAATTCTTTTTTTTTTTTCCCTCTCCTTTTCTTTTTTCTTTTCTCTTTTTCTGTTTCTTTTCTTTTTTCTTTTCTTCTTTTCTCTCTTTTCTTTTAACAGTTCAAACTGGTGTTCGAAAAAATAGATCACTTAATTTTTCTTCTTCTATTTCGATTTTTCAAACTCGGATCATTTAATATTTAATATATTCGAAAGAAAGTGGAACTTGTAATATCAAGAACCACAGCTAATTAAGATCTCTTTTTCAGTTTCTTTCGAGATCAAAGATGAAAGAGAGAGAGAGAGAGAGAGAGGGAGAGGGAGAGAGAGAGAGGTATATAGAATGAAGGAATGAAACGATAGCGGCGATCGTTTGGTTCTTTTCGCTTCAGCGATGCGTAAATACGACATATCGCTGAAGACGACGCATTGAGATATCGACTGTTCGTCCTTTTCTTTTCTTTTTTTTTTTTTTTTTCTTTGCGAGCTTTTGCGAGGAACACTGACTTTCGGCTAGATCGAATTAATCGTTTGGAAATGATCGATGATCGGTAAATCGATCGATCGTTCGTCCGTTCGAAAGATCGAACGAAGCCGAAGAAAAATGATTGTCGTACCTTTGAGAAAAGAATAAAATTCTTGTATGTATATATACAATTATATATGTGTATAAATTTTCTTCGATTTCGTTTTATCTCTCTCTCTCTCTCTCTCTCTCTCTCTATACATATATACAGGGTGTCCAAAAAAAATGTATACACTGTTTAACGGGTCATAAACTAACTTTCTAATTTTTCTTTCTTTTCAGGATGATCGTACCTGAATAAAGACCGAAGTTATGATCATTACTAACTCTGTATAGATGTTTTCTTATTTTGGGACACCCCTTATATACGGTCTTACCCGCAATAAAATTCTCATCGAATCGTATAGACTATAGGATAATCTTCTTCTTAAACGTACATCCAGTTTTCTTTTCCTTCTCTCTTCCTGGAAAATCCGTCCACCGATAAGACCGCTCTTGGATAAATAAACTTGATATTCAACTTTAATTCGAAGCCATTAATTGAATAAAAAGATCGTACAACTCGAAGAAAATCATCTGCGATCGTACGAACATTCGATATGTACGTAAACAGGTTGTTTTTTTTTTTGTTTATTTATTTTTTAAATTAGCCCTCATTCCCTGTGACATTTTTTTTTTTTTAACAACTTAAAAATCTCTGGAAAGGGTGTTCGTTTTTAGAAAAATATGTTCTTTTGAGAATCATTCGAAATGACGACCACCCGAAATGAGTTTTTGAGAGAACAAAATCGAATAGAATAAAAAAATAGGTTAAGCTAAAATAGGTCAGCTGAGGTGTTAATTATTAATCAATTAATTATTATTCATAGTGATCGTACTATCGTTACTTCTTGTAGTAATAATGTACAATTAATAAATTCCATAAATTTTGAAATTAAGTACATTATCAAACCATATAAATCCAAGAATCTTCACATCTTTAGTCGTTTGACGTTCGATATAATCGACAGGACGTTTATGGTTTGTCTTTACTTTTGATGAAATCATGGAAAAAGAAAAGAAAAATACAAAAACAAGAAAAATGTGTATTTTACGAGATATCTCGAATCGATTATCGATATCGGTATAGTGCAAGTACGTACATTATTACAGTAGCCAAGAAATCTGTTCACTCGGATCGAGAGGATCAACAGGTGCATAATAAATCGATCAAGCTGGCTTATATATATGTATATATATATATATATATATATATATATATATATATATATATAAATATATCCATGTATATGTCTATGTAGATAATTTATGTTGGTAATTGTTAATTACGCAACGAAATGTCGTCTTCGTTGTCGTCGATTCTTCTTCTTCCTCTTCTTTATTTTAATGATACAGCAAGTGGTTAAAAGTGGAATGCCTCACGATTTCATTATTACATTTCGGATGGCCTAATCGCTAATAAGAATTTATGAGTTTCGTGCTGAACGTTGGCAGAATGTGAAAGTTTCTAGTGTTAACCAAGTGTGCGTATAATATTCTTAACGAGGGTGTACATACACGATATACGTCATTATATTCGTCTCTTATATTCAATACGTTCTTATTCTACATAAACATACACGCGTAGATACGTATATACATAGGGTGGTTCACTTGAAGTGTTGTGCAAAAAAAAAACTTTTGTAAACGTTAAAATTACTATGGCATATCTCTAATACCGATAATTTTATTTTTACATTTAATTAAATACCATGATCTTTCGTGTAAATATCATTGATCCTATGTTCGCTATAGTTCATTGATACTTTACGTTCAATTTGTAACTATTGCATTTTATTACGAAACAAGTCCGTCTCTTTCCTCCGTTCACTTGTATCTTTCAATTGTAAATTTGTATAGGCTTACACAATTTTTTTTTTTTTTCTTTAGGTTTGTGTCTTTTTTTTTTTTGTACGATAAAAACAATGTCGAGGCGCTGTACTTAATCAGTTCAACGTGAAAATAATTTCGAGTAGAATTTTTTCCTTTTTATGATTTTGAAACGTACATCGTTCGCAAAACTTTACACGGACCAACCTGTAATAATAATTAATTATTATTTATTTATTATTTATTATTTATTAATAAATTTAGATTCCTCTTTTTTATTTTTGAAATTTTTGAAATGAAAGAAACATTCATGCGTCCTGTATTAATTCAATGTAAATACGATCGTTTAAATTTCGATCCTTCGAATGGTATCGACTAAAATGACTTTGTAAAACTTTATTACATGTACCACCCTGTATAGATTATGTATATACGCGTGTAAGTATCTGTATATAAGCGTATAGTGGTACAAGTCACTGTACTAAAATAACGGCGATAGGAGTGCAATTATTAATGAATCCGTTGCGTCTCGAGAGTCTCGCGGGCAGTTAGCGTTTCGACTCCGACACGAGCTCGTGCTATGACCTTTTTCTAACGCCATAGAAAACGTTAGACGTTGCTTTAACGAAATAGTACTTGCTCGTTCGTTCGTTCTATTGAAACTTGCGCTCGATCTACCGAACTATCGAGACTATTACCACGAATAAATAATTTCTCTTCAACAACGTACTCTCTCTCTCTCTCTCTCTCAATGTTCTCTTAGGATTAAATTAGCATTCGTTCGATCTCTCGAGGGTGGAGAGAGAGATAGAGAGAGGAAAAATTAATTTTTCTTTTCGTTATAATTATTCAAACATTCATAAATTGTTTCTACTCTCGAGAGACTCTCGTGAGATCTTTGATGAAATATTTTTTTAATAAATTTACAGGAAATAGTGTCGGAGTAAAATATATTTATAAGTAGAAATTAATTCGATTTTATTTCATTCATAAATTGTTTCTACTCTCGAGAGACTCTCGTGAGATCGTTGATGAAATATTTTTTTAATAAATTTACAGGAAATAGTGTCGGAGTAAAATATATTTATAAGTAGAAATTAATTCAATTTTATTTATTACGAGTAATGGTAACCGAGTAAGATATATTTATAAATAGAAATTAATCGAGAATTTTATTAGGTAGGTTTGACGAATAATTATTACGATAGTAAAATGAAAGTACTGATGTGATATATACGTGTGTCTACTAAGATATTAGAGAACGCGTGATTTATCTTAAAACATTCGTGATTGAATATTTCGTTGTAAAAAAAAAAAAGAAATAAATCAAATTCGTAGGACACATCGAGACGGAGATTGAAAATAAAAAAAAGAAAAAAAAATTTATACAAATAAATAAAAAAATTTATACAAATATTATGTGTACAGAAAAAAAAAAAAATAAATAAAAAGACAGAAATTTAGGGCGTATGAAGATCGTTAGAAAAAGTTTGTTTTTGTCGCAGGACAAAATTTTTTCATAGTGATAAAAAAAGTTTCATGATTTAACGTATTCTTAGAGATTAACTAGGATATACGCAAAGTTATTATACCTGAATGATCTTAATGATCATTCTTTTTACTGATTGTCGACTAAGCTATCGTAAATAGAGATTAGTTAAGGATGGGTGAACTTTTAAGAAGAAATTAGTTGGTAGGATTACATCGAGGGACTTCTTAAAGTCTTTCAAAAAGCTTCTCGTCTTGTGTTATATTTAATGATATTCCTAATAAATTCGTAATCTCAATCATAATAAATCTCAACACACCCGGAAGAGGTCTAAAATAGATTAAATCTTTCGACCTAATTTTTCTTCGTTTTTTCTCGATGATTCTTTAAAAAGTCATTTCTCGAAATCGATCGTGGTTCGTTAGATCGAAGAGAAACGAAATGAACAAGATGAAGTAACAAAAAAAAAAAAAGAAAAAAAGAAAAAGAAAACGCTAGCATTCATAGCCCGTACTTTCGAATTTGAAAATTTTTTTATCTCGTTATCGTTAATCCAAACAACCGTATTACATTAGACGAGATTAGGTGGACATATTATTCGTGTGTAATAATTATATATATATATATATATATATATATGTATGTATGTATGTATATATGTACGTACGTATGTATGTATGTATTCATATACTCTTATGTGTTAATGTATCAACAATGAGGAGAAATAAAATCATCAGTGAGCTCGAAGAAACAGGATTCGAGAAACAGATACCGGAAGATCGTTCTCGCATAAATTACAGAGAATAATTTAACAATCACAATCGGGTATAATAACGCGTCGATTTATGGGACGGCTCACCGTAGATGACTTTCTCCCTGCTAACAATGATAATAATGCGATCGTAACGAGGAAGGATAATCCTAGCATTTGTCTAGGAACTATAATGTGAACACTCGGGAAAGAGAAAGAAAAAGAGAAAGAAAGAGAGATACAGAGAGATAGATAGATAGAGAGAGAGAGAGAGAGAGAGAGAGAGAGAAATAGGTAGACTGCTTACTATCTACCCAGTCTGATAAATTACATATAAAGTCGTTGTTATTAAAACAATGGGAAGAGTCGACGTTGAGAGATAAGATCGGAAAAATGGAACGTCAATTTTAAAAAAATGTTTACGAGATACGTAGATATGATTTTGACGTAACGTACACGATTTTATCTATCCTCGTGAGTACATTTATAAGAAAGTTATTCCCGTGGTATTATTTATACGAATTAATTAATTTTCGTTCGTTCGTGGGAGGGGGAGGGGGGAAAGGAAAGAGATTTAACGTAACACTCGATGGTCTCGGGAATTCGTTGGATTTCGTTTATTTTTCTTTTTTCTTCTTTTCTTCACCTCTCTACTACTTTCCTCTTTCGTTTTGTTTTATTTATTTATTTATTTATTTATTTATTTATTTATTTATTTATTTATCTATATTTGCCTTCGTCCAATTTCCTCTTTGGACGAAGAACACGTTGACAAAATTTTCTCTCGATCATCGTAATCGTTCTCAGTCGCGCTTGCTTATGATCGTAAAAATATAAAGTACGCGATTGCACTCGACGTCAGACGTATTTTCGATCTCGATTTTTGATCTCGTCATCGTCATCGATGTAACGAAAAAAAAAAAATAAGTATAAAAAAAGAAAAAAGAATAAAAAACGAAAAGTCTCGAGAGAAACGTTTAAAAGAAGTTGATCGCTTTCTATTCGGTATAATAATGACGAATTTCGATGAACCTTGAGACGAGTTGAAAATTGTAAAAAAAAAAAAAAGAGAAAAGAAAAGAAGAAAAGAAAAGAGAAGAGAAAAAATAGTTGCCAGAAATTCGTCGATCAATCGAAAATAATTTTCACGAATTACGCGATTACCTTAACGATTCGTAATATGTCTCGTAAGGATGATACTGAACGTCGGAAAGAGAGGGGAAACGACAGAGAGAGAGAGAGAGAGAGAGAGAGAGAGAGAGAGAGATAAAAGAAAGGAACAAAAAAGTCGAGCAGATATTCTCGAAAAGGCGAGTTTATTATCGATGTTCGCTCGTCGCATGCCATACCTGCGGTTATTGTTAAAGCAACTATAGTAAGTGGAGCACTCATGGTTGGCGGAGAACGATCGGTTCTCGGATCTACGTGGCGCCATGATCCACAAAAGGGATTCCGTTGTGTACTACCTAAGGGATTTTACGAGGCCGTCTACGGTACCACCCGCGTTTATAGACGATTACCCGTAGAGTACGAAGAGTAGAGGGGGAGAGGAACGGGGAGGGGAGGGGGGGAGGCAGGCTCTTGCTCCGATTTCTTCGACCGAATGAGCTCTAATCCCCTGCGGCGATAGAAAGGTAGAAATAGAGAAAATAGATGAATAGAATGAAGATAAAGGGAGATAGAAATTGTTGGTCGCGGGGTGGAGCGGAACGGGACGGGACGGGACGGGACGGGGCGGGGGTGGGGTGGGGTGGGGGGGGGGGGGTGCACAGGAAGGGATAGAGGAATGGGTCAGTGGGAGGATAGGAGGAGAATGAAATTCTGAAGGATTTAAATAGAATTGTCGTGAGAAGGATGGAAATAGGAAGGAAAAGGTGAACGCGTATAAGTTGGTTTAATCAAAATCTTTCGTACGGTAAGTGAAGAATGAGATATAATGTGAGTGATAGGGAAGTGATGGATGTGCACGATGAGGAGAGAGAGAGAGAGAGAGAGAGAGAGAGAGAGAGAGAGAGAGAGAGAGAGAGAGAGAGAGAGAGAGAGAGAGAGAGAGAGAGAGAGTAAATGGATAATGAGAATGACACAAGGAGAAATAAAATTGAAAAGGGTGGGGGGTGGGAAATTAAAATGTAGAAATTAATCGATCGGAATAAATGAATGAGAGAGGATGAAACTGATGGATGGAGAAGAAAAAGAATTTTACGACTATGGGGAGAAACGGAAAATCGAAACGACGTTGGGAGGAATAAAATTGAAAAGAAGAAGAGGAAAATAATGGGAGATATAAAATAAAATGGGGAAGGAAATTGAAAGAGAATAGAAAGAGAAGGAGAATGGAACTGATGGGAAGAGACAAAAAATTGACTGCTGTAGTAAGAAATAAAAAATGATTAAAAAAAAGAAAGAGAGAGAGAGAGAGAGAGAAAAACTGGAAGAATCTTTCATATTCGTATTGGTACGAATACTCATTTCGTTTTTCAATGAACGAATCATTCATTTTCATTCGCGATATTCCCTTTAAAGTGTGATTTCTTTCTATTCTCTTCTTTTCTATTTCTTTTCTTCTTTTTTCCCTTTGTAGGAAAAATATGGGGAGTACTGGGACGAGGGCATATAAGCAAGCAGTGCGTTTACGAAGGCTCCAGGAATAGAATAGGGAGACGAATGTTATGTGCGGTGAGAAAGTCGTTCAGAGTTCAGAGTCCGAATGCAACTGTTGCTATGAAATTTGTCTGTCTGTGTGTGTCCATGTGTGCTATGTACTTCCTGTATGTGTGTGTGTGTGTGTGTGTGTGTGTGTGTGTGTGCGCCGAGCGGACTTATATGTTTCTCCCGCGTACGTATAAATTATGAATTTTTTTTTCTTTTATTTTTTTTTGTTTTCAGGAAAATTTATGATCATAAAATTTGATGAAAATGATAGAACGTCGGATGTGTTCGTTAGAGTTCGGTTTGATTTATTTTCCTAATGAAGTCGAGTTAGTAACGGTATTGAAGTCAAAACGAACGTTAAGTTTACGATTTAGTAATATTTGGGAAATAACAAAAGGCTTATATTTTATTATAAGTACGTTATAGCGAATAGGGATATTGACGTTGTACGATCGTGGAGATTGATATTTGAATGAAAATCTAATCGCGTGTATACGAGATACATCGTTCTGATTCTTCTATGATACGCATTTTTATTAAAACGATTGGAGATACAATCGTATCAATTGTTTATTCGACAATTCGAGTTTTCTTTATTAATCGAATTAAATCAGAATGATGGGACATTCGTAATCGTAAAAATATGTATTTAACGATTATAATTCTTTCTTTTTTCTTTTTTTTTTATCGTACAAGTTGAATCAAAACGATTAGAAACTCGAAGAATTGCATGAACGTGAGTTTATCATCGATTATGCATTCTTTCGATCGTACAAATCGAATTAGAACGATTACAAATTCAAAAGAAATCAAATCGAGGACGAACTTAACTTAATTCTTACTCCTTTATAATTTCAATTGAGTTGGAACGTTGGGAAAGTTGAGGAAGAAAGAAAAGCGTAAAAAAAAATTAGAAATCGCGCGCAAACGAATTTTTAACAATTTCTAATTTTTCCATCGAGCTCAAGTTGAGAATTAAAACAATTATCGTTAATTTTTTTTTTGCTCCTTTCTTTTTCCTCCTTCTTTCTTTTTTTTTTCCTTTTTCGATAGAAATCGAGGTAAATTTAATGCGAAAGAAACGCGATTAAACACTTTTTGTTAAATGATAATCGCGAATGATCGTTTTTTATTTTAAACAATCGATTGAAGACAAAAAAAAGGACACACGAGATAAGGTAATGAAATCGTGGAAAGTGTGTTATGAGATTTCTTTTCGTTTGTTTTTTTTTTCTTTTT
>OU426852.1:7918041-7925541 GCA_911387685.1 Dolichovespula media | reverse complement strand
ATTCTCAACGTGCTTCCGATGCAACCCCCGATGAAATTAATAATTTCGCTTTCGACAATAATCCCGTACTTACGTGAATGTTGGATAATTACGAAACAGAAAAAAAAAAAAAAAAAAAAAAAAACAAAAGAAGAAAAAGATGAATTTAAAAAAGACATTGTACTTAAACACATCGCGCGTGAACAAATACAAAAATACAAAAATACTCAATCGCAATGCTAGGAGACGACAATCCCTCTCGTGTCTTAAATGAACGAATTGATCGTAAGGGAAAAAGAAATAGAAAAAGAAAAGGATAGAAATCGATCCCTCGATTAAAAAAAGTGATGCGTGAACTCGATTTCCCCCTCTCTCGTCCAAGCATTCCTCTCGAGTATTAAACAAGCCAAACGCAAAAATATTGGTACGAGAATACGAATCGATAACAATTTTGTGAGAGCATTTATTTCCTTCGAGTCCTACTTTTTCAAAACTTTCGAGAGAAACAAATCGTGAGATATACTTCTTACTTGCTAATTTGAATTGGGGAGGAGGGGGAGGCGGGGCGGGGGGGGGGAGGAGAGAAAAAGAATACAAATAAAAGAGAGAGAGAGAGAAGAAAAAAGAAGAGAGAGAGAGAGAGAGAGAGAGAGAGAGAGAAGGAACCGTAGAAAATCTACTCAAACTCTTCGCTTCGCGATATATCGTTCGATGATAATGATGATAATAATGATAATAATAATAATAATAATAATAATAATAATAATGAAATAAAAGGAAAAAAAAAGAGAGAGAAAAGAAAATCGAAGAGAGAGAGAGAGAGAGAGAGGGGGAGACAAAAAATAAACGAAACTCCGTGTAAATAAATAATTTCATTATTCTTCGTCGATAGTGAATAAGTACGGAACCATCGATTTATCGAATGTAAAATGGAATCGATCGAAAGGTAAAGACCTTCTTTCTATTCCTGTACGCGGCAATTTGTTCGTCTCTCCGCTTTACTAGAGAGAAAATAAAAGAGAAAAACGAAGAAATAGAAATAGATGGAGATGGGGGGAGAGAGAGAGAGAGAGAGAGAGAGAGAGAGAACGTAGAGCGAGTAGTCTTGAACGATAGAAAGGGAGGTATAGACGTCGAGATAGGATGAGAGGAAAGAAGAGAATGAGGAGGAGGAGGAGGAGGAGGAGGATGAGGAGGAGGAGGAGGAGGAGGAGGAGGAGGAGGAGGAGGAGGAGGAGGAGGAGGAGACAACTTAGCCGAGACGTTGGTCTCGTGTTGCCGATGCATCACTGTAATTGGAAGTGTGCATAATCCTGTCTCGCAACGTTGCGGTACGTCCGAATTAGGAAAACAATTAGCACCCAGGGGGCTTCAGACGCTACTTCTTTCTTTTTCCTTTTTTTTTTTTTCCTTTTCTTTTTCCATGAACCGTAAAAATGAACGAGGCAGAGATAAAGAAAGAAAGAAAGAGAGAGAGAGATAGATAGATAGATAGATAGATAGATAGATAGATAGATAGAGAGAGAGAGAGAGAATAATGGTTCGTCCCTCTTCTATGCACATGTATCAGTATCGATCACTGTCTTTCTTTTCTTTTTTTCTTTTTTTTTTTTATTTCTATTCGTTTCTTCGTCATTTCGTTTTCCGTTCGTTCGCTTTTTTCCTTCTTTTCTTTCTTCCCTTCCTTTTTTTTTTTTTTGTTTTTTTTTTGATTTCTCATTTTTCTCCTTCAGTTCCGCCCTCTATGTCTTCTTCTTTTCTTTCTTCTTCACTTCCTTCTTTCTTTGTTTTTTCTTTTTGTTTGTTTTTGTTTTTGTTTTTAAGGGAGTATTCAATCGATATTATCTCTAGTATACAAGAGGCTCATAATAAACGAGTCAGAAGAGGAAGATAAATACGAGTCGAATCGAATTTCACGTCTTCGTCGACGCGCGTCCACCTCTTCTTCGTAGCGTCTTCGCTATCTGAAATTGCCTACCGGCTGGATGCAAATTGTACGTTCTTTCGAGATCGTCTTCTCTCTCTCTCTCTATCTCTCTCTCTCTCTCTCTCGAGAATAGAGTAGTCGAAATTGTTATTCTCTATCTCCTTCTCTTTCTTTGTCTCTCTCTCCCTCTCCCTCTCTCTCTCCCTCCCCCTCTATCTCTCTCCCTCTCTCTCGTTTTTTTCTCCTTCATTTCTCTCCTTCTCTATTTTGTTATTTAACTGCTGCAGCTTGTCGTTCCTTGTTAAAGTTACGAAAGAGAAAGGGACGGGGAAAGAGATACGATAAAGTTCGCATTGCGCTTCAAATCTCCGTGTTGGCATCCTCGTACATCATTTCTAGAAAAAGATTGTAAAAAGGAGAGGAAAAGGAAAGAGAAGGAAGCAATGATAATAAGAACAATAATAAATAATCGAAAGAACGGGAGAACAATTGCAAACGAAATTAAAATAATCGTCCTCTCTTTGTCATTTCGTAAATTTAAAAAAAAAAAAAAAAAAAATCCGTGTGCGAACATACGAGGAGTGTTAACGAAGGCATCGAACGTTGAATTATCAAATTATTATTTTTATACGTGCACGAGCAATGGGTGGGCTGGTGGGGAGGGGTATGAGAAAGGAGGAGGAAGACAACATTTTCAAGGAAATTTTTCTATGCTCTAACAGAAATGGTGAATGAACGAAGAGTATTGGATTGTTTCTTTTTATGATTTAAGAAAAAAAAAAAAATATATATATATATATATATATATATATATATATGTATATATCGTATATTAAATACAAAATATATATATAAAAATAAAAAAATATCGTATATTAGATAGAATAGTTATTTTCGAATGAAATTTCTCGTGGATTCAGGAGGAAGGATAATTGAGAAGGAGATAAAGCGAAGGGAATAAAGCAAAGGAAACAAAAGGAATTATTTCCTTTCGTAACTTTCGTAATATCACGTTTACTGTAACGTACGTATTTATACAAAAGAGAAAGAGAAAAGGGGGAGAGGGAGGGAAGGGATGAAATTTGTAAGGCAACATGTGCGTACAGGATATGAGAGATGATCGATCGGGAAAAAAAAAGTCGATCGAGATCTCTGATAAGACGAGGAAGAATAATAATAAGAAGAGAAATAAGAACAAGAAGGATACGAGGAATACGAAGAAGATGAAGATGAGGATGAAGAAGAGCCCGTCAAATATAAATTCTCTTTCATTTCACTACCCATCGACGACATTTTCTCTTCAACGGGTGAGACCTCGATGATTTCTCGTGTGCCCAGTACAACGATGACTTGACAAGGTGGTAGAAGATATATATATATATATATATATATATATATATATATATATATATAAATATATATATATAAACACGCGTACACACACGTACAGACACGAATATATATATATGTATGTATGAACGTACGTATGCATGTATGCATGCATGTATGCACGTATGTATGTACGTATGTATATGTGTGTTGCGTGTGTGTGTGTATATATATATATATATATATATATATATATATATATATATATATATATATATGTATATAGTTTCATGCTTAAATTTTTCGACGAGAAGATCTTATCAGGATTGAGAAGGGCGTAGGTGGGCACCGAGACAAGAGAGCCCACGTTTATATTAATACTCGGTCGATCGTATCGCGAGCTTTTGACTAGGCGTAGGTACTGCGTATAAATTATAATCGAGAAAGGGAGAAAGAGACAAACGATATTTCCAATCACGGAGTAATAGTATAGTGACGCCTCCTATCGAATAGGTGAAAGAAAGTAAGAGAGAGAGAGAGAGAGAGAGAGAGAGAGAGAGAGAGAGAGAGAGAGAGAGAGAGAGAGAGAGGAGAACAAGAAAAAACGAAGAAATAAAAGAAATAAAGAGGAAAGAAGGGAAAGACAAAATTTTTTCTCACTGTTCGTTCTTATCCATAAATATCGATAGGGGGAACGGGGTGAGGGGAGGGGCGGGGAGGAGGAGGAGGAGGAGGGGGGGAGAGAATCAACACTTTTCTCGAACCACCTATCGTCGTTTATTTAAATAATCCTCAATAGAGTTGTCAATAAACGTTAAATCCACGCCAACACGGTGAGATCTTTACACGATATGTGTGTATGTATGTGTGTATGTATGTATGTATGTATGCACGCATGTATGTATGTATGTACGTATGGTGTATTCTTCTTATGTTCTCTAAACAACGAATGAAATAAAGAGAGATAGAGAGATGGAAGAGAGAGATTGAGAGAGAGAGAGAGAGAGAGAGAGAGATTGAGTGAGAGAGAGAGAGAGAGGTAGAGCGGATCAAGATACGCTTTCTCGATGCAATTAGGAAAACGTCGAGAGAGAGAGAGAGAGAGAGAGAGAGAGAGAGAGAGAGAGAGAGAAAGAGAGAGAGAGAGAAAGAAATAGAAAGGAATATTCATGATAGCGCCGCTCTAACGTTAGCTTTCAAATTGAAGCACGATCTTCTTTATAGGATTGATTCGATTTGATATTGAAATTCGATCAGTCGAAAATATTAATCTTCTTTCATCATGTTGGAAATTGTCCATCGAGATATTTTCAACTTGAGAAGATGAACAGAGATAGAAATAGTGGAAATGAGAGAGAGAGAGAGAGAGAGAGAGAGAGAGAAAGAGAGATTAAAACGGATATTAAATGTTTTATTTCGATCGGGATTCGTGGATGAATATTATATCAATTAAATATTAATGTTTATAGGTCGTGAACACTTTTGTTGATACGATGAACGTGGGACGTTCATCGAACTGTAAATATTTTTCATTTGTATTATTGAAATTTACGATATCAAATAATGATTATTTAAATAGATAAAAGATATTAACAGGTAATTATACGTGATTAATTTAGCCACCGATACGAATACGATTGTTTGTGATATAATATTGTAGAAATTAATCTAAGTAACATTAATTGAGTATTTATTATATTTTCTATTTCATCATATACTTTTCTTATTTTCTATTATTATAATACCATTTATTATATTTCTCTCGTTTGCGTTCAACAATTAAAAGACGATATATATATATATATATATATATATATATATATATATATATTTATGTGTGTGTGTGTGTGTATGAATTAATTATTTAATTATTAAATATTATTATAAATTAATAGAATAAACAAGACAGATAGATAGATGGATTGATAGATGGATAGATGGATGGATAAATAGATTGATAGATAGATAGATAGATAGATAGAGACAGAGAGAGAGAGAGAGAGAGAGAGAGAGAGAGAGAGAGAGAGAGAGAGATAATATATCGTTTACTAATTGTAAGAAATAAATGAGAAAAAAAATACCCACACACATACACACACGCATATATATATATATATATATATATATATATATATATATATATATATATATATTTATGTGTGTGTGTGTGTGTATGAATTAATTATTTAATTATTAAATATTATTATAAATTAATAGAACAAACAAGACAGATAGATAGATGGATTGATAGATGGATGGATGGATGGATAAATAGATTGATAGATAGATAGATAGATAGATAGAGACAGAGAGAGAGAGAGAGAGAGAGAGATAATATATCGTTTACTAATTGTAAGAAATAAATGAGAAAAAAAATACCCACACACATACACACACGCATATATATATATATATATATATATATATATATATATATATATATCCCGTAAAGGATAAGATACGAATAGTCGACTTTCTCGTCGTCTAAAAGACGACGAGATCATCCCAGACGTAAAATGTAGGTTATGTCGTAAAACGTTGAGCGGAGGGTGCCGTCGTGATAGACGAAGAGGTAAACGTAGAAGAGATCTTGCTTCTTACCTTACCTCCCCCTCCCGTCGTCATCTTTGCGGTCTGGAAATGGCCGTAAGGTCAGATCCACGAGACGGTGGATGATTTCACCTCGGCCATATTTATTATCCTAATCTCAGCGTGGCAAAGAGATGAGCGGAGAGGAGAGGAGTGGAGAGGAGAAGAGGAGAGTGGAGAGGAGAGGAGAAGAGAACGCGTGCGTTCTGGCCTACATTTCCACCGCAAATTGCCCGTCGGACTTAACTTCTGACGAACCGACAAAGTTCCTTTTCTTTTTACATTTTTTTCTTCTCCTTTGTTTTGTTTTCCTTCCTCGCTTCTCCTTATACATACTCGATATGATATGCAAATCGAATCTCTCTCTCTCTCTCTCTCTCTCTCTCTCTCTCTCTCTCTTTCTCTCGATTCGAATGATCGAAGGATGGATGCGCATTGGCGAACATTTTTCTTTCCTCTTTCCTCTCCGCTTTCTTTTTGTTTGGCCTCTTCGTTTTGTTCTTCTTTATATTTTTTTTTATTTTTTTTTTATTTTTTTTTTATTTTTTTTATTTGTCGTTTGCGTTATTTTCGTTATAGGTTTCGGTACAATCGCGGTGGCAGTAATGACGCGACGATAATGGGAAGGAAAGAGGCAGAGAGAGAGAGAGAGATATGAACGTGAGATTATGCGTGAACGAAATATCTCCATTGGAATGAAAATTGCTTATACATGTAAGAGAGAGAGAGAGAGAGAGAGAGAGAGATCGATAGAGAAATGTACTGTTCGAATAATTTCTAATATGTTTTCATAATATGTTTTTATACAATGTAATGATGTATCTTTAGCAAATCGTTACAGTCCTGAACAAATTATAATCATATATATATATGTATGTATAATGTAAAAGTTATTATACATATCTGAATGTATCTTTTGATCAGCTATAAGATGTAATAATAAAAAAAGAGAAAAAGTAGTCATGCCTCAAAAACACAGCGATGACTTCGATAACTTTGAAAAAAGTGACCTTGGGAGAAGAATTTTCTTGCCAGATGACCATCTTTCATGGTCCTTTCGCACCATTTGCCATTACGTAAAAAATATTTTTTGCGTCACTGTATAAACCGAAGATATATTTAGGTTGGCCTTACTTAAAAGGATCATCCTGTATATATATATTATATTATAATAATAATATTATATTATAATTATAATATATATATATATATATATATATATATATATATATATATTATATTATAATATTATAAATGAAAAAAAGTAATTTATTCGATAGAATAAAATAACGAGACAATGATAACGATAATACGCAATAGTTGTACGGTATAATTATACGTATTTATCATTATATCGCTTTTAAACGCTATCTAACAGTATATCTAATTATTCCTGTAAGGCTACCGTTCTCTGAGGAACATCGGTCGATCGGCTTATCTGTCTAATTAGTACCCTCGCGTAAGAAAAACCTCTATCAAAGGACCCAAGATGAGATTCCTATCAGCGAATCTAAAGAAGATCTCAATCGTTTGAATCCGTTTAGGATCGTCGAGTTTTTCTTGAAAATTAAACGATCGAAGGTAATGTGAATGAGAGTGTAACGAAAAAAAAAAAAAATGAAAAATGAGTATGAATGGAATAGAAACGATAAAGAAAACGAATGAGAGAGAGTGAG
>OU426852.1:7910541-7913041 GCA_911387685.1 Dolichovespula media | reverse complement strand
ACTCTCCATGACTCCTGTCAACTTTAGCGTTATGACTATCGTATAGAGTCTCTAGCCTCGTTAGAGTCACTTAACTGCATCTCTTATATCACGGCAGTTACAAGTCTGAGAAAATAGTTAGTTAACATTCGATTCGTTTAATTGTCTCGTCCACTTCT
The DNA here is from genome assembly GCA_911387685.1 of Dolichovespula media. Classification (NCBI taxonomy): domain Eukaryota; kingdom Metazoa; phylum Arthropoda; class Insecta; order Hymenoptera; family Vespidae; genus Dolichovespula; species Dolichovespula media. Next base: position 7,912,883 of record OU426852.1, on the reverse strand, counting down.
CCTCACGTTCAATTAATTACTCGTTGTACAGCGTCAAACTGACCTCTAAAACGATGCGAATTAAAGGGAATACGAATGACAGAAGGGAATGTTTATTTTTAAATTAAAAAAAAAAAGAACGAGAAAAAAAAATGATAATTGCCTCCTCCTACCCTTTCATCCTCCTTCGATTTCTGATTAAACGAAGCGGTCGAATCGATTATCTTAACAATGAGAAAGGTGAAGTAGAGAAGGTATTAAATAAAAATAAATAAATAAATAAATAAATAAGAAATAAATGATTGGCTCGAAGAAAGGAGGGAAGGAGAAAGTAGAAAAAGTAAGATGAAAAGAGAGAGAGAGAGAGAGAGAGAGAGAGAGAGAGAAAGGAAATATGACAAGAGAAATTTATTCGAAACTAGAAAATATTCGTATTAATTTTTTTTTTTTTTATGATGAAATAAAGCGAATAAAAGAAAGAGAGAGAAGGATTAGGTATTAAATAAAAAAAGAAAAAAAGAAATAGAAGAGAAATAAATAAATGATGACCTGAAGAAAAGTGAGAAAGGAAAGATAAAAGTGCAAGAAAGGAGAAGATATTGGATAAAGAAAAATAAATAAATGCGTGACCTTGGAAGGAGAAAGAAAGAAAATGAAGGATAATAGGATGCGACCCTCGAGAGAAAAGAGACAGTGAAATTTGTTTTGGAAAGAGTCAAAAAATATTTAAAAAAAAAAAAAATCATTTATTTCATACATCCGTAAACGAAGAGAATGAAATAATGGAACGGATCAGAAGGAATATGGAATAACGAAGGAAAAGAAATGAAAAGAAACGAAAAGGAACGAAAAGAAACGAAAAGAAACGAAAAGGAACGAAAAGGAACGAAAAGGAACGAAAAGGAACGAAAAGGAACGAAAAGAAACGAAAAGGAGCGAAAAGAAGAGAAAAGAGGAAGATGGAAGGAGGTGTTAAACAAAAACTAAAAAAAAAAAAAAACAAAAAAGAAAGACCAAAAAAGAAAAAACAAAACAAAACGAAACGAAACGAAAGAAAAAAATTTACAAGACGCGTTAAAGCCTATCGTGTGACGCGTGGGTGTGTCAGTTCTTAACATACGTTGCATATAACCCGGTGACATCGGTGTACTCTTTCAGAATGGCACTTTAATTTGCAGGACGGTTGTAAAACTGGCCGAATATATATCGTACGTTTTCGTTCGTGAAACGTCATCCCTACAACAGGGCCATTATGCTTGTACGTTATATGGTACCTACACAACACAACGTAATAACATATGTAACACGGTGATAATGGTAACGGTGATGTTGATGGTGATGGTGGTGATGGTGGTGGTGATGGTGATGGTGGTGGTGGTGATGGTGGTAATGGTGGTGGTGGTGATGATGGTGATGCTAGTAGTTGTGATGATGGTTTTGGTGGTGGTGGTGGTGGTGGTGGTGGTGGTGGTTAACCGGCAACTACAAAAGTGGCACTTCCATTTCGGCTCGAGGCTGTAAAACTTCGACGAAGGGTTGATGCGGCTTCCCGCCAAGGTCTGATAATTGTTCCAACAGCAAACCTGAGACTGGTTATAATGAGAGACATACAGAGAACTCGAGAACCTTTTTTATCCCTTTCTTAACCCTTCTCTCAATCTCTCTCTCTCTCTCTCTCTCTCTCTCTCTCTCTCTCTCTCTCTCTCTCTTTCTCTCTCTCGTGTACACGAGTTAATTTTATTGGTAGGTATATTCTTTTCGTTTCAACAGACAACCAGATTTGGAATTCAATGACCGAGTGACGTCCCATGAAATTTCTTGTAAGGGATTATTCCATAGAAACTCGCTCGTCCCTTTTCGCTTCTATATTTTTTTTAATCGCAGATCTCGAAATGTGGAATCCTTAGGAGGATTCAAGACTCTTACCATTTTTCATTCAATCTTATTTTCTTGTTTCTTTCTTTCTTTTTTTTTCTTCCTTTCCCAATACTTTCCTTCTTTTTCCTTATTTTCGTTTCTTTTTTCTTTTTTCTTTTTTTTTTTTTTTTACGATCCAGATTATTCACTTCTCTTCGAATCGTTTTCCTCGATCACGATCGTATTGTACGTAATTTTTTTTTTTATCTCTAATATCTTTTTTTTTCTTTTTTTTATCTAATCACTTGCATTCAATTCCCCTTATAATTGTTAACGATCTAACCGACGCGTATATCAATCGGACAAATCGTTAGATTTCATAATAAATGACTAAAAATAAAGAGATATATCTAAATCATCATTAGAATTTTATTATCGTTGAAGATACGTGAAAGAAAAAGAAAGAAAAGGGGGAAAGAGCGAGAGCGAACGAGCGAACGAGCGAA
>OU426852.1:7900541-7903041 GCA_911387685.1 Dolichovespula media | reverse complement strand
AAAAATTATAGCCTGCGAAAAATTCTAGATCTGATAAATAATTGATTATACGTAAGATCGGTGCTGAAAACAAAAAGGGGAAGATTAAGATCCTCGAAAAAAATTTTAGATTTAGATTTAAAAGATTCAAATAAAAAAAGAAAAAAAAAAAACACGACGCGGTGAATACAAATGTAGTCTTAAGACGTGATAAAACAATTTTAAATGTATAATCCGTTCGTTATTATTTTCCATATAAATTTATCTATTTGTTAGTATATATTTATAATATAAATAAACGTATGAAATGTAATTATATATTGAATTTTAATTATGTTAAAATTTTAATATACAATATATTTACTTATATTATGTATCTAGCGTATATATGTATATATATATGTATGTATAGAATATATATGATTATTTTCACTGCATCTAAATTAGTTTATAAAAATTATTGTAATTAAGGAATACATATGTACGTACGATTATTTTCAGATTTTTCGTTTACATCGCTTCAACAATTATCGACATTTATTCCATCGTTTCACCGTGCGTCTTAATTAATATGTTAATTATTGAAATTAACAATACCCAATTTATATTATTTATATATATATATAATATAATAAATTTAATATATAATATAATAATTATCTTAATTAAGTCAAATTTAATTTCGTCACGTAATTCGGTTTAATATTTAATAATTACTAACGTATACTTAAATTACTTATATATATATATATATATATATATATATATATATATATATGTACGTATCCATTCGTGTTTTTGATATGGAAAAAGAGAAAAAAACGAACGACAAACAAACAATCAAAAAAAAATAAATAAATAATAAAATAGGCTAACGAAAAGGTCTGCGCTTTCACTCTGTGTAAAATTTCGACAACGAATACGACGATTTAAAATATTATCGAAAATACGAGAAGTTATATTTCGAGTGGGAAGTTGGAAGGATGTCCAGACCGGAGCGCGTCTCTTTCTGGGTCAACTTTATCGTCGATTCTTACGCGTTCGTTCCAACACGAAATTTCGCGATCTTCGTGTCGTTACTGCAACCGATGCAAAAAGAAAACGCGTCTACCCGTTGTAAAATTATTCGCGAAACTGTGCCGTGTAACCGTCTCTTCGTGTTTCACTTCAATATGCATATCGTACGGGATATTTGAAGATTATCGATTGAATTCTGACACGTTGACTGTGAAAAATGATTGAATCGTTTTATTTTTCAATTTTTCTTTTCTTTTCTTTCCTTTTTTTTTCTTTCTCTTTCTCTTCAAAATTACATCGTCGAGAACATTTTCGATCAAATTAATTGGAATTCCTTGGATGTAATCATTAAAATTTTTAGGGTGAAAAATGGTTCGTCGAATTAATTCGATATTTATAGAAGAGAGAAAGGATAGAAAGAAGACGAAATTATTCGTCAAATTAATTGATAAATTCTCGTGAAAATCATTACTCTTCTATTTCTTTTCTTTTTTTTTTTTTTCTTTTTGATAAAACATCGAAATTCGTAGGACGAATCGTTCGTTATATTACATCGATATTTTTGAAGAGACGATTATTTATTAAATTAATTAATTAAATCTGTTATTAATTATAGATTAGAAATAATGTGTGTGTGTGTGTGTGTGTGTGTGTGTGTGTGTACTAGATACTTATCGAATATTTAATATCGTAGATACGTTTTAAACATTTAACGGTAATATAGAAATTAACAATTAACGAACTAATGATCACCGATACAGGATTACTCGAGAGAGAGAGAGAGAGAGAGAGAGAGAGAGAGAGAGAGAGAGAGAGAGAGATAAAGAAGAGTTTAAATATCAGAAAAATATCGAACTCGTAGTTCCTTGCACTCGACATTTTGCATATATTTCCGGTACTGGAGTTGCGAGGAATCTGGTCCTCATCAGGAAGCAATCGCTCGTACGAAGGCTGCCAAATGGTAGGCCGTTAATATCAGCGATTGCGAGTCGAACAGAAAAGAAGAAAAGAAAGAAAGAAAGAAAATGACAGAGAGAGAGAGAGAGAGAGAGAGAGAGAAACGTACGAGTATATATACGCTCACACTCATACATATAACTATACGAAAAAAAAAATATATATATATATATATATATACACATATACATATATATATATATATATGTATGCGTTAAGAAACGAACATATATTTATGAATACATATCAACATACACACACGCATATATACATGTACAATATATATAGGAATGTTATGCATATAGATTTACGCTTAGAAACATTCATACATTTGATATATACGTTTAAGTACACACATTTATACTCCTATAATCGTCTATAATCGTCAAACAATTATTATTTCTCTCTTGTTTTATTATTAAACGATATTTCTACGCGAACGGGAATGCAATTCGGTTAATAATTTACTTTCAAATACGTAGAGATTAAAGCAATAAGAAAAAAAAAAAAAAAAAAATAAGCCACATGTATTTATAGAACGTATATC
>OU426852.1:7845541-7895541 GCA_911387685.1 Dolichovespula media | reverse complement strand
AAAGAAAATGGATCATCGGAATTAGTGGAGGGTTCGTTATTAATATGGAAAACGAAATGTGAAGATAAAGTTAAAAGGAGTTAATGCTAATCGAGGATGTTACTCGTGCGTTAGTTCGAATTATATCGATTTGCATACGTCTAGTCGGCCCCATGGCCGAAGAAGGAGACCTCGTTCTAACTCATGGAAGTTGAATTGACGTTAGGAAATTCGTCACGGCGAATTGCTCGGGGCTTCGATGCGTATCCGTTGCAAGTCTGTCCGAGATCGTAAGCAACGAGTCCGGTTTTCTTTTACCATTGCCGTTGCCGTTGCTTTTGCCGTTGCTATTGCCATTGGTATTCGTATTTGTATTGGTATTGGTATTGCTGTTTACTGCCAGAGTTCCTCCTATCGTTCCCTGTTATGACAAGTTGGCTATTAATTTCCGTTCTCGGCATTGGCTTGGCCTTAACACGGCTACGATAGTCTAATCTTCCTTTTTCTTCTTCCTCTTCCTCTTCTCTTTCTCCTCCCTTTTTTATATGTTTTTCCAATTTTTTTTTTTAATTTTCATTCATTCACTCATTCATTATTATTTCTGTTAACTCGCCTACGCACAATAATTTAATGAAGATTTTCGATCGATCTCTCTCGTGATTTTCTTTTTCTTTTCTTTTTTTTTTCTTTTATGACTCGTTTTACTTGGCTACTCGGGATTACGATTTGTTTTTTTATTATTTTCTTTTCTTATTTTTTTTTTTTTTTATAAAAATTCTTTCTCTTCCTCGGCGTTCCGACGATTTCGTTTGGAATTCTTTCTTGATTCATTGCAAGCGAAACTATCGTACCTGGTTTTACAACGCGGCTATGAAGATCGAGATCGCGAATTTCGTCATAGAACGCTTTTTGTTTCTTCTTCTTCTTCTTCTTTTTCTTCTCCTTTTTACATTATTTTCCTTAAAATTATTTACCCGTCAACGAAATCACATTCGATCTCGTGATCGTTTATCCGTAGAATAATTTAATATCGTAGTACTTACTTTCCTTCGATCTAATAATTATTATTTATCTTGACAATTTGATTTATCACTTTTCATTGATTCATTAATCTTTTCGTGTCACGCGAACGTTCCTCGACGCGAGTTCGACCATACCTTATAATCGTTTCGTTTTATTATTTTTTTTTTTTCGTTCGTTTAATTTGCCCCCGTAATTTCTTTCCTTTAAAATTCGACTTTCATCTTCTTTTTTTTTTCTCTACTTTTTCTTTTCTTTTTTTTTTTTTTTTTTTTTTTATCATCGTCGTCGTCGTCGTCGTCGTCGTCTCGTTTCTTCCGATCCTCGACAAATCTATTCGGACGTTGATGCTAAGCGTAGATCAAGATCTCGAAGGAGACACCTCGAAGGAGTATACTCTCTACTCTTGGATTTGCCCCCCTACGCACGCTCAAGATCGTGATCTTTAATCTACGTAGCCACGTAATAAATCTGGCGAGTCCGATGGCTATAAGGAAGATTCACGAAGGACGTTAGATCCGAAGAAGAAGAAGAAGAAGAAGAAGAAGAAGAAGAAGAAGAAGATCCGAACGATCGAGATTCTTATCCTATCGATTCCCGGAATGATAGGAGAGCCAACGTTATCGATCGTCTATGATATCGCGATCGTTTAATAAATCGTTTCGCTTGGATATAATTCGTTATTTTGGATAAGTACAAGAAAGCAAAATAAAAAAGGAGAAAAAGAAAAACGGGAAAAATTACGAAAGGATTCTTTTTTTTTTTTTAACACGCTTCATACGTTCAATACATTTTTCTACGTTTGTTATATTTCTTTTTTTCTATTCTTCTTGTATTTATATTATTCTATATATTGTTAATATTATTATTATTATTATTATTGTTGTTGTTGTTGTTGTTGTTATATAAAATAATATAAATTCGAGGAAGTAATGAAGATATAATTACGTATATACGATATAAAAAATATATACCCACACATACACACACACACACATATATATATGTATTATATATTATATAATATATGAAATAATATAACAAAATATATAACTATTTTATATATATGTAAACTGTTCATAAGATATATGAGAATATTGTCGTATATAATTCTTTCATTTAATGTATATATATTGTTCCACATGATTGTCTCTTCTTCTTCTTCTTCTTCTTCTTCTTCTTCTTATTATTATTATTATTATTATTATTAGTACTATCGCTATTTATTTCTCTCAAATATAATTTATTCTTTAAAATTATCGATTGACAATTTTTATTTTACTTTTCGCTGCAATAACGATCAGAAGATCACTTTTTCCAATCTGATCGTTTATATCGAAATCGTTATAAATCATTATCAATAAAATATTTTATTTAAAATTTGACTATGGAATAGATAAGATTATCCTTCGGAATGTTGTTAATCTTTTCTTTTCTTTTTTTTTTTTTTTTATTTTTATCTTAGAAACTAGATAAAGATAGAGATTGAGATTGAGAGAGATAGAGAAAGATACATATATATATATATATATATATATATATATATATATATATATATAAAGAGAGAAAGATTTCTGATATTAAAGGACTGAGATACTGAGAGACCGAGAATGAAAAATTCGCGGTAACGATCACTCTCATAGCGACCTGTTATTACTCCGGTAATAGTGTTAACTGCTATAACGGCGATGGCGCCTTTCATTACGCTTATATACACACATACACACGTAGGAATATAACGCAACGAGCTTGTAAAACAGAGCGAAAGGCCTCGCGGTGAGAGAAAAGGAGAGCGAGAAAAATGGGTGGTAACGTTCGTAAATGTCCGCTTTCAAAGGAGACCGACACTTGAGATTTTCCGTGGTGATAAAGAAAATTGCTGAAAATTGTTGGCTCGGATGAATGAAAACGACAACGACGATGACGACGACGACGACGACGACGACGACGACGACAACAACAACGACAAAAATAACAACGGCAAGAAAAAAATTTGTATTTTAACTTTTTCCTTCTGTTCGGCTTGATCTGAAATATATGTCGACGGGGTGGGAGGGGGGAGGGTCGTATAAAACGAGTCGCGTAAAGTTCGAATATCTTTAACAGTCGAAAATTAGGGATCGTGTGTTATAACTCTTAATTATATACGGGGTTGTACTATAATATACGTGTAAATAATTATTGTTCTGTGACTGATTTTTTTTTTCTATTTTCTTGTTTTTTCCTTTTTTTCTTTTCTTTCGAAATCCACGGTTTCGCAATAATCGTGTAACTTCAAAACATTGTTATATTTCTTCTTTTCCTTTTTCTTTTTCTTTCTATTTTTTTTTTTTTTTTTTTCTTTTCTTTACGAATTGAATTCATCGCCGATATTATCTCGCCGACATGCTTCATGTATTATTTATTGTATACGAGGTATGCGTATTTATAAATATGAATGTAATCTTAATCGAGAGAAGAAAAATTTTGAATCGATCATTATTGTGTTACATCGATCAATGTCGTAGCAATGCGCATTCATTATGTATATATGTATGTGACTTAGATTACTTTTATAATTATCAGTACGTACGTATACATATTACATTATATAATAATACGATATATAATACAAAAATTTTATTTCTTCATTAACTCATTTTTTCAATTTATAATTATACTTTATATACTTACATGTATTGTGTATATATATATATATGTATGTATGTATGTATATATGTATACACACTATTTTATATAATTATACCCTTATTGTATAAAACAAATTTAATTTCTTGATTAATATATTTTTACAAGCTGTAATTGTATCCAGATACATGTACGTATCAGATTATGTAAAATATGTAAACACTCCTATATTTTGATAAGATAATGAAATAGCATTTTTAAATTCGCAATAATTTACTTGGAAACATTATCGTTAAAATCTTTCTCTTGCTACATATATATATATATATATATATATATATATATATATATATATATATATATATATATCTTTTTCTGTTTTTCTCTATCTTTTTTTATTTCTTTTATTTATACACATACATATATATATATATATATATATTTAATATGTATATTTCATGTAAACATTACACACACACACACACATTTAATATGTATTATTTTATTTTCGTTTCACTGATACATTAGACACTGTCAAGAAATTATATTTTACGAGTTGATTTTAATTCGAAAATACGTACCTAATGGTCCACCCTGTTTACTACATATTTATTTTTTCTTTCATCTCTTTCTTTTTTTTAAATATATATTTTTATTCTCTCTCTCTCTCTCTCTCTCTCTCTCTCTCTTTCTCTCGTTTTTAAATCTCACTTTTCTTCCTTCCTTTTAATCCTTCTATCTCCTTCTCGTATACGACTTGTCGTATTTGTAACATTTTTACGGCGGGGAACGTAAACGTTAAGCGCATTCTTTGTACGATTTCAATTTCACCATACGGCGTCCTCGTTACGTATTGCATCCTATGGCCTTCGTAAAGATAAGACGACGGTTCCTCCCAGTGAAAGTTATTAAAACCTTGCCAACGACTGATATATGCCGTTAGACGAGAATTCGATCGTTGATTTAACGACGTCCTTCCTGTTTCGGATAAAGAACATTGCTTGCATGGAGAAAAATATTTAAATAAATAAATATATAAAAAGTGCATTCGGCAATACACGGCAATATCGATCGAAAATGTGTATATATATATATATTTACATTTTCATACGATACATATATATATATACATATAATGTAAATATAAAATGTAAATATATATATACATATATGTTGGTATCAATAAAAAAAAAAAAAAAATAGAGAGAAAGAGAGAGAGAGAAATAAAGATATAGTTAGTTGGTTCTTAAATTATTAATTAAGTTTGTAACTCGTTTTATAGTATTATGATAATATATACAAATATTATAAGATTATTATTATAATATATATATAATATATATATTTTTAATCACAATATTTATATATTATTATTATATATATTATTATATATATATTATTTATATATTGTATATATTATTCAATATACATTATATATGTATATATAAATTTAACAATCCTTTTGAGTTCGTTGTAGAGCTCGAGAAAATTTGTTTTCACGTAGGTTGTTATGGCGAATATAAAATTTTCTCGGGACGATCATTTTTCGTTTTTTTTCTTATTTTTGTGTATTTTTATCCATCGGATAAAATCTATTTTTTTTTTTTTTTTTTTTTTTTTTTTAAGAGAAGAAGAGAGAAAGTGTATTTTATTATTAATAAATTGTATTTCCAACCGATCTAAAAACTAGTTATATACATTATAAGAAAGCTGAGTGATCGTCGTTGACTTTTTGTTTTAGGAAACTTGTATGTTCCTATCTTCTTGGTTTGTCTAATATGAGTTTATCGCTTGGAAATTGATAAGAAATTGCAGGAAACAGAAATAGCGATTAGATTTGAGATGAAAAGATTAGTAGAATCGTTATAGCATTCATTTTCCTCTTTCTAAATAGAGCTTTTGCGATAATTGAAAAAATTCGTTGGTCGTTTCTAGATCAACGAAATTATTTATCATCGTAAAACTCCAATGCATAATTAGAAATTTAGGATCACACGGATTAGACATTTCGTAATACATTCGAACGAAATCTCTTTCTCTACCAGTTTCGATAAACTAACGAAGAAATTGAAGAGACCGTTCTTTTACATTCAGATCAACGAATTTATCGTCGTCGTGGTGGGACTCGAATAAACGATTAAAAAATTTTTTAAATCACACGGATTGGATACATCTTAAGGCATTCCAATGAAATTCATTTTTCCACCTTTTCTCTATTTTTTTGTTTTGTTTTTCTATCCGTACTTCGCAAAGTACAATATATATATATATATATATATATATATATATATATATATTATTTTACGAACGAACAAAATTATCGTCGTCATACTTCGAGATCTCGAATCAATAAAAAAGAAAAAAAAAAAAACTAACAAAAAGAGAAAGAAGAAAAAAAATTTACGATCACGCAGATCAAATTTAAAGGCGAGAGTTTTACGTATGAAATATCCTAGAAAAGAGTTGAAGTGTTTCTTGGAAATGATCCGAAGTCGAAAGTAAAAGAAAAACAAACAAAAAAAAGAGAGAGAGAGAGAAAACGAGTGAGCAAAGATGAAAAGAAAAAGAAGAAGAAGAAGAAAATGCTGATTCGACAAGTAAGTATTGTTCCAAGTGTGATGTTATTCTTGAGATTGAGTTTGGTTGGCTGCGAAAGATGAGGAGCGGGGCGAGGAGGGATAGGGAGGGAAGGATCGCTTCTGGCGCCACGTTATCGTAATCACCATGGACTTCCTGGTACGGCAATCGAGACGACAAGCGAGAAAGGACACGAATCCAAAGGCGTTCCTGGAATGTCCTACGTGCATCATTTCTCTTTCTCTTTAAACTTCGCACACATGCGTTGTGCTCGACCGGGTGACGTCAGCTTGTCGACCTGGCGATTCGATCCGGTTGGATATACTATAAGTATTACATATTATTATTGTTATTATTATTATTATTATTATTATTATTTCGTCTTCTTTATCTTTCCCTTTCTTAACAATTAAATAAAATCTTTGCGACGACAGTCATTTCGATTAGATTCCGATAAATTTTTTTTTTTTTTGTATCGTTCAATTTTCTCAAGAATATATATCGACGATCGTTGTTTATATTAAATTTATCGTCGATACGGATTACATATAATATTCGATGGTATCGATAATCGTTTATTTAAGTTTTCAACGATTAGATTTGTCCGTTTTGAAAATCGTCCGCGATTAATTCGCGCTATTAGATACTTCGCGTTAGGAGTGTAACGTAGATATTTTGTTAAATTGATTTTATTCTTTTTTTTTTATTTATTTTTTGTTTTTGGCTCTTGATCTTTTAAACGTTAACGAATAATTCTTTGTTCCTTTTATCAACGGATTATTAGAATCATGGAAATTAAACGATAAGAATTAGATTTTACTTTGGCATAAAGTTTGCCGTTTCGTTTTGGGTGACAAGTATCGAACGAAAGGTATTTCGAAAAAAGTCGATTGACATTAACGAAATTAAAGTTCGACGATATAAAAGAGACGAAGAGAGAGAGAGAGAGAGAGAGAGAGAGAGAGAGAGAGAATCTCTGAAGAAAAAGAATTAGAATTGTTGAAATAATTCTCGAGTTCTTATCTGAGTTATTTAAATTTATGCGAAATGTTAACTTATACGAACAAATTTCAATTATCGATAATGGCGTTACGTAATTTCTAATTACGTGTTCATCATAGAGTACGGTTGTTATTAGAAGTTAGAACGTAGAGAGAATTATTATTTTCCCGTTGGAATATGGACGTTCTTCTTCGTACTGAGATTAAAGGATTACGTGTCTCATTACAGAATGATTTTCGTGAATGTAAACGTCGTGGGAATAAAAGGCCTTTATTTCGAAGGATGTAAAATGACTCATGTGCATTTACCTATAACAGCGAGCAATAGCAATAGCAATGGCAATGGAAATAGCAAAAGTAGTGAAATCGTGTAAACGTACACGTAACTTACACACACACACACACACACACACACACACATATATATACGTACGTACGTACCATACTCTCCCACGATCATTATAGATAAATCTAAGAAAGTTTTTTTTTTTTTTTTTAGATCGTACTTGGAGAATCTTTGTTTCTGAAACTGCTTTCGAATAATTTATTAGATTAATTTTATTTTCCGATTGGCTGCTCGTCAGTTTGTTAAGTTGATTATCGTGAATTGAGCTTTCTCTGTTTATCGTTCATTCGATAATATAATAAAAATATTAGAAAATAATCTGTCGGGTATTTTGGAACTATAAGATCGATAGATCGATCGATCGATCGATCGATTTTTATCAATCGACTTTATCAATGTTTAATTTTTCTTTTTTTCCAATTAATTTCATACTTAAAATACACTTCTTTACTTCTTTTCCTTTTGTTATTTTCATAGATTTTTTACGTATTTTTTTTTTTTAATAGATCTTTTTTTCCTTCCACTATAATTCCAGATAGTAGGATTATCTGACTCTTTATATAACAATAAATACATGCACATATATATATATATATATATATATATGTGTGTGTGTGTATGTATGTATGTATATATGTATGTATACATACGTATTACATAAGACATGATAGGTATCACATATTTATGTCAAGCTTATTGAAGGTTATAAAGATTCAAAAGAGCAACGAGATAAACCGGAAATTCGACTGGTTGTCTCATTCTAATGAATATTACTATCTCTCTCTCTCGAGAGAGAGAGAGAGAAAATTAAAGGTACTTCTAAGGTAATTAAAAGCGAAATTATTACGTGGATTAGTGGAAAAATGGCCGATGTCGACCGTGATTCGAATGAAATAACATTTTTCTTCTTTTTCTCTTTTTCCTTTTTGTTTTTTTCATCCTTTTTCTTTCGACTCGGATTAATAGAAGGGAAAAACTATAAAGTTGGAATGGACCGAACAGGAAGCTGGAAGGGATACTTTGCAATTTTTTTTTTTTCTTTTTCCATGCATCAGCTGATTTATTTTCTAGTTTCCAACGAAGGTAAATCGGATCTCTCTCTCTCTCTCTCTCTCTCTCCCTCTCTGGAGATTTTAATTCGTAATTTTATTAATTCTTTGTAAATTCTTTTAAAAATTATTATTATTATTATTATTATTATTATTATTGTTATTGTCATTGTTGTTGTTAAAATGCGAAATAAAAGAAAAAATTGAGAGAAATAATCAATTATCTAGATGTACAGTTAAATATTGAATTACGTTTGATTATACAATTAAAATAGATCATCTGGTACGGTTTAATATAAAAAAAAAATATTTGTAATAAATAGCTTTGGCGTATCGAGATTATAATCTCCTACCGAGATATCGATTAGATTATCGCGTTAATAATTTCTATATTTTTAATAATAATAATAATAATTAACTTAAAAAAGTTTATAGACTTTCTACGAATCCTTCGTTCTATCATTTCTAGATAATATTCGATATCGGTAGCTACTTTACGTCAATTTATTATGTTCTTTTTTTTTTTCTTGTTTACCCTTGTAAGGCGGAGGAAGGTGTACGAATGATCCACTCGTTCGGATTATTTATCGTACATATGAATGAATTTAATCAAAGATAGAATGAAAACGATACGCTTTGTAAATCCACTCCATTCAAATTTTCTACTCGCCAATGACGCACAAGAGTTCGTTGCATTTCACTTTGGAAAGTAAAGCGAAGACGAAATACTGGATCACGCATTCGAGAGGATTAGCTCTATCGTTACTACTAATAAATACCATTGCTAATGTCACAATTAGATATTAGAGGATTCCACGTTCCACTTACATATAGGAGATCGTCCAGATGGCCAATCGGATTCGATTTCAAACTATGTGAAAGTTATCTCTCTATATCTTGGAGATAGTGGCTACGAAATTGGATCGAACGATTTGGAATATTTACTAGAAACTCGGGGGATCATTTCTTCGTATAGGAAAGTCGAAAGTGTCCGATTTGATATTAATGAACGTTAATGAACGAAAGCTCAATGTAATTCGAATGTTCGGATTCGACGTAATTTTTTCTTTCCTTTCCTTTTATTTTATTTTATTTTATTTTTTTTTTGTTTCATTTTCCCTTCTTCCTTCTGTTAATAAAACTCATACATTTATGCGGTAGTTATACGTATCGTGGAAATTTAGAACGAAAAAAAAAAAAGAAAAAAAACAATTAATAACGATAAATAATTAACCCGTGTGAATTATATTTGAAGAAAGAACGTTGGTGTTTTTTTTTCTTTTTTTTTTTTTTTTTAATCCTTTCGGTACGAAGGAACGTAAATAAAACGTGTTTTTCGTTATTCACAGTTGTTGAGTATTTTAATACTTTCAAATGAACACCCTTACTCTATGATTATAATGACACATAGAAAGCTTACGTTTAGATCAATATTCATCAGAGGATAGGCAGGAAATAAAAACAAAAATAAAAACAAAACAAAAAACAATTCGTTCGATTCCGTACCTTTTGAAATCATTCGAGTGATCCTTTTTATGTTGTCGACGCCAGTCATCAGATCGACTATTTCTTTTATCCAGAACGTCTCGTGAATGTCGCCGATGGGCGGCGGTAGGACTCAAAGAGCGTCTCGTGAATGCCGCCAATGGGCGGCGTTAGTAACGAAAAGATTAATCACTAAAATACACCACTTTCACGGATTAATTCGTTGGACGTAGAAAAATTGGCAAGGACAATTGTTCGCACTCGCGAATTTCGTGTTTAGGAAAAAAAAAAAAGAAAAAAAAAAGAGAGAAATAAAATTTACACTCTCTTACATACGGGCTCGTCGTATACGTTGAAATACAAAAATAAACGCAAAAGAAAAGAAAAGAAAAGAAAAGAAAAGAAAAAACGATTGATATAAACGGATAGATTAGAAACTAATCGGCCAAAGGTCATATAACTCGGGTTTAATAAATATTTCAATATATACGTATGTATGTATCTGCCGACGCGGAAGATCACGATGCTCAATTGCATATGATCCTCGTGTAATATGTATGTATGTACGAAAAGAAAGAAAGAACAAAACCAAAAACAAAAAGGAAAGAACAAAGAAAAAAAATGAAAATAAAAAAAGGAACGTTATACGCATATATCTCTGTGTGTAAACATGACGGAACGCATTGAAATTATCTCAAAGTAAATACATTGATTGACCAGTAATTTGACGTTTATTACAAAACGAGCATGGCCGATACTCTCCTCCTTGCAAACATGCTGTCCATCCGATCGAGATGAACCGTCGACTCGAGTGAAAATGGTTGACAGCTGGCAACCCTGACTTCCGATCGGCTACGTCGATCTCGTGCATTATCTCCATGACGTTACTGAGAGGACTCGTGTGAAGCATAGACAACTTCCGGCTTAATAATCTATCCCCGTTTAATACCTAACATGAGAATTATATACTACTATATTACATGCTAATATCTGAAATTATCATTTGCCGTTTAATGTCTCGTATAAATTTCGTTTTTTCTTTTCTTTTTTTTTTTTTTTTTACGCGTGATTAAATCAATTATTTTTTCAATTATATGTTAATGGTATACGGAGGTACATATATATAATATGTGTGTGTGTGTGTGTGTGTGCGTGCCCGCGTTTTTTAAAGAATTGGATTCATTTTATCTTAAGATTTATTTTTTTTTTCTTAATTTTATAATTCTTCCTTTCTTTTTTTTTTGTCTTTCTTTTCATTCTAATTAAATTTACTTGTCGATAATTAGAACAATTGATATTGCGATATCAATGGGTCGTGAGTTGTGTATTGTAGTGTAATTTTCTTTTTAAACGATTGAATATATTATTTTTTAAATTGTGTGTGTGTGTGTGTTGTGTTACGTGCGTGCTTAATTTTATATAGATATTAATTATCAACGTTTTTATCAATCTTATATTTAGATGAGACAAAGACAGATATTTTAAGAGTCGACAGTCGATTATTTATTCTCGATTCGAGCATACGATTTTCACCGTTTAATTAATTATTTCACGGCAAAGGTTCCTTCGTTTCTCTTGAGGATCGCGTGGGTGGGAAGATCGAGAGAATCCCAACACGAACGTTAATCATCCCATTCATCGATCCTGCCGAGATCGATGGCACCATGACACCACCATATATGTATACGTATATACTATGGGTATATACAAATATATTTATGCATGCATATATGCACGTATAAAATGTGTCTCCGTATGAGTAAGTTCACGTAAGTTCACATTGATCTCTCTCTCTCTCTCTCTCTCTGTCTCTGTCTCTCTCTCTCTCTCCATTCTTAAAAGGTTGCTACGACCTGTAGAGAAAAATAATTTCGCGATGACATTCGAAAACGAAAAGAACAAACAAGAAAGAAATAATAGAAAGAACGAATAATAAACGAATAAATAAATTAGTGTAATAATGTACAGGGTGGACGTATTGTTCGGACGAATAGTTTCAATGAATTACACTCGTGAGAAAAATTGCACGTCGTAGTAAACATTTTTCTCTATATTCCTTGTCTGTGTATGTAGAGAAAATAAAAGAGAACAAAATGGTAAAACAATGTAACGGGTGGTAAACAATATCGTTCGAACGAAAATGTTTTCTATCGATTGAGTGCTAACGAGGATCAAAAATTATTTCTTCTTTAAATTATCTTCTTCTTTTTTTTTTGCCATAAAATACTTATTACATCACAAACATATATATATATATATATATATATATATATATATATATGTATATATATATTTAAAAATTAGAAACAAATTTAAAGATCGATCTATCGGATCGAAATATAAAATGCATCATTGTTCATCTAGTTGATTTATTTTCTCGAAAACGAGTTCCGGTGTAAAATATAATTCCTTTTCGAATAACATTACTTTGTCTTGAAATCGTTATTTCTGGTTTCTTGCGCGCGCGCGCACACATACACAGACACGGAAAGTATCCCTCCTTTATCTAAAATTCATCGTTTTCATTATCGTCGAGTTACACAACGTTAAATAATCGTTTGCGAGTTCTTAAGTCTTATCTTCCTCTTCTTCTTCTTCTTCTTCTTTGTTACTTTTTTTGCTTCTTATTTCTGTTTTTTACTTAACGAAGTTAGAAGTTAGAACTTTATCCATTATGGATGGTAAGAAAAGTCGGTGTACATAATCGATTGGTAAACGTCGGGAAAACGCCAAGTTTTTTGCTTACCTGACAACTCGTTTGAAAATTGTGATTGTCGAGGAGGGAGGGAGGGAGGGAGGGAGGGGGGAGAGGGGAGACAAGAAAAAAAAAAGGAAAGAATGATCGAGATGGAATAATCTTTATAATTTGTCGTACGTGCGATAAATACGGAGTATCCGTACTTTTTGTTCGCTACGAAAAACAAATTTGCTCGAAATACAAATTTTATTAGATCTGTATGAAAATGAAATGGGACTTATGAAAAAAAAAAAAAAAAAAAAAAGAAAAGAAAATGAAAAACATAGAATATTAACGAAAAGAAAAAACAAAATCTCACGCGTTAACAATTGAATATTTTATAAACAAATATATTACAAAACAAAAAATCACGGATAATCCAAATTTTTCTGTTAATTAATTATTAAAAAATTACAAAAATTTATTACTATATATATATACATATATATATATATATATATATATATATATATATATTCATTTGAAAATTCAATTCCGACAAATTTATTTAAGACGAAGAATATTAACATCACAAAAAAATAATCTCATGCGTTAACAATTGAACATGTTATAAATAAATTGAAAAGAAAATCACTCGAATAGTCCAAATTCTTTCGTTGATTAATTATTAAGAAACTCCAGTCGACCAAATTTTTTACTCATTCATTGATTCTAATATTTCCATTAAAAAAATTGAAAAAAATAAAAACGTAAATAAATAAAATAAAAAACTATTTTCATATCAATCAATTCGTGTATTAATTCCTCATCTTGCCATTATACTCGATTAAAATTATTATAAAATTTTACGGAATAAAAAATTTTTTGTATTTAAGCGTCCCATATATATATATATATATATATAAAGCTACTGGTTTCTCGTGGGATGAAGATATGAAAGAACGCGGATGTCGCGGAATGAGGATCTCTTTCTCTTTGTATCCTTTCGAAGTTGCTTCTCGCTTGTTGCGATACTTACTTCGGTGACCTCGACGTATTTAATCGTATTTAATTGTCACGAATGAAAGGACATTAAGATCGCCTTGATCGTCGTATGGTCGTCGCATTGTCCTCTTCATTGTCACACAGCAGTTTGATCCTTGGGAAATAAAGGAAAGACGGCATCTCTTCCAGAAGAAGATACATATATCTTTCTTACGGTACCTTGGATGACCTTGACTGGCCTACGTTCACGTACATATATGGAATTCCAAGGTGGCGTAAATTTTCTAAATTTATTAACTCTCTCGTTTCCGATCGAAGATCATACTATCGTACGTGTGTATGTTCGCGCGACGTATTTGTTGAAAATCAAACGAGAACGTTTACATTTATTTGGATTATTTAATGGATCCATTTGAATGTAATTTATCAATTCGATATGGGTATATCAAATTTGAGGATGGATCGATATTAACTTTTTTATTATTTCCTTTTTCTTTCTTTTTTTTTTTTTTTAATCGAACGATCGAATTTAAATCGATTCGTTAGAAAGATAATAAAAATTATATTCATTGATAAATAATACGAATGAAACTGGATTGAAGAAAATTTTGTTTAATCAATAATTTTAATATTTGACAATTTTTCTTTTATATCTTTCGACTAACGTCGTACATCGATCGAATGATAAGAGAAAATGTATCTTTTTTTTTGTTTTTTTTTTTTTTTTTAATTTCATTAAGATAGTCATAGTTTGAAATCGAACGTTTTAAAGAATTATTAAAAATATTTTTTAAGTTATATTTATTTTTTACATTTACGGATGATCAATGATCGATCGATCGCACATGGCCGATCTTCAATATATAATTTTCATTTCTTTTTCCTATTATTTTCTATCTTGTTTCTGTTTTTTTTTTCTTCTTCTTCTTCTTCTTCTTCGATATTTTTAGATAATTAGAGCAATCGATCTAGAGATTAATTTATACGATCAAGTATTTTCTTTTTTTTTTTTAAATTAATACTATATAATAAGATCATCAATATATCACGATAATCAATCATAACATTTGATCCTGATCGGCATCGATCATATTGCGAATAAAAGAAAAAGGAACAAAGAAGAAAAAGAAGGGAAAGAAGAAGAAGAAGGAAAGAAGAAAAACAAAAATTTCAGGATACTTGCAGGGGTCTCGTGACTGGCCGGATGAATTATTTGAATAATCGAGTAAGAAAGAAGTTCCGAAGGAGGTAATGAACGAGAGAAAGAAAAAGAAAAAATAAAAAAAAAAACAAAAAGAAAAAGGAAGAGGCGTTAATAGACGGCGTCTAGATAAATCCGATTACGAAAAAAGAAAAAAAAAATAAAAATAAAAAATAAAAAGTAAAAATGGTGGCAACGTTGATCGAAAGGATTATCTACTTTACTAAATCGTTTAAAAGTTAACGAAAGTTTACGATTATATGGGGAATGCAAATCGATGAGTTATCGAGCCTCCGTATCGACTTCTTGGAATTCAATTACTACGAGAAAGATGTAAAAGAAAAAAAAAAGGAAGGAGGAAGAAGAAGAAAAAGATGAAGAAGAAGAAGAAGAAGTGAGTGATCTCAGGGATGGTTATAGAAAGTCGAAAAGAGTAAGAGTAATAGTAATAGTAAGAGTGAGAGAGAGAGAGAGAGAGAGAAGTCGAATAAATTTCCCGTCCAAAGGAGAAGCGGGAAAATCAAAAAAAAAAAAAAAAAGGGGGATTCCCCCCTCATTTGGCATTCAAGCACGATGTACGAGCCATGGTTTAGCGCCAATCTAGCGCTAATCATTGTACATCTGGAGGATGCTGAATACGGAAGTAATCGTCGTCCGGTAGAACCGATAAACCGAGCTTCAGCTAGCGAGGCCATTGCCAGTTGTGAGAAAGAGAGAAAGAGAAGGAGAAAGAGAAAGAGGTAACGAAAGATTGAAAGAAAATAAAAAGAGAAAGAGAAAGAGGTAACGAAAGATTGAAAGAAAATAAAAAGAGAAAGAGAAAGAGGTAACGAAAGATTGAAAGAAGGAAAAAGGAAGAAAGACAGAGAGAAAATTAAAGATAAAGAGAGAGAGAGAGAGAGAGAGAGAGAGAGAGAGAGAGAGAGATCATGTAAGTCTCTTGTACGTTTAGGATTGTCAAAGTAACGTATAGGTATGAGAGAGATAGATATAGTAATAGGAGTGAACGTAGAAAAGACTTAAAGGAAAGGCTTAGAGTGGACGTTTTTCGATGTCGAGGATATTCCTCTCTTGTTAATTGATTCCTTTGGACGGATCTACGGTATCATCGAGCATCGTCTCGAATAGTTGGCGTTTATTTCAAAGCGAATCGAATCGGTTTAACGTCGACGTCTGTCCGACGGCGTGAAAATCGATAGTAGACGGGAGGAGACTAAGCCCCGCCATCCCCGTTCTATACCGCTGACACTCCACTTGAAGTCGCGTATCTCTTATAATACCATTCGGAGAATTCTCCTCTTTTATTTAAAGTTAATGCGAATCTATCGGCTATATGCCATACCTTAATGTCTATACTTTCCTTACTTTATCATTCAAATCAAGATATCTTAAGTTATGTTATATAAATGCAAACGATATAATAAAATATATTCAACGTTAAATATATATATATATATATATATATATATATATATATATATACATTTATTTATTTATTTAAAAAGAAATGTATATATATTTTTTGAAATATAAATTTAAGAAGATTATATATACATATACATACATACATGTGTGTGTGTGTGTGTGTGTGTGTGTGTGTGTGTATATTCTTATTTTCAAAAAATTTATTTAAGAGAAACTTAATGCGTGCACGGATAAAAAGAAAAATATCGATAGGTATAACTCGTCGAATGAAAATTAGTTACGATAAACGATTATTCTGATTATCTAAAAATATCGAAAGAGAAAAACAATTATTAGAAAAATCATATATATATATATATATATATATATATATATATATGATTAAATAAATTCGATTGTCACATTTTACACTTTCCCTTTTTCTTTCTTTTCTCCTACTTTTTCTTCTATTCATATTCCTCTTTTCCTTTTAATAATTTTTTCAAACGATCACATCGATGGACCTTCTTGATTGATCTGTACTTTACAAATTCCTTGATTACTAAAATATACGTGCATACGTGCGTACAGTATATAATGTCCTAAGATCATTCGGGGCAACATAAAATAAAAAAAAAAAATAAAAAATATGGGAAAACTTGTAAAATGAAAAGATTTTAATTGGAAGCTATGTAAGTATACATACATACATATATATATATATATATACATATACACATACATACATATACATATATACATTTATAAATTTATATTTACCCTCATGTTTTAACATCATACACGATATTTACTGACAATAAATTATTGTTAGGAAAGAAAACGATGGGAAAATTTGTAGTAGAATGAAAAGATGAGAGAGAAAGAGAGAGAGAGAGAGATAGAGATAAAGAGAGAGATAGAAAGCAAGAGAGAGAGAGAGAGAGAGAGAGAGAGAGAGAGAGAGAGAGAGAGAGGAAGAGAGGATACTCGTAAATGCGAGGAATTCGACTTTGAACTCTTTCGAAGCTGGTGGTCCATTGGATACCGCGACGAATCTCCTTCTTTTCTCCTCTCTCTCTCTCTCTCTCTCTCTCTCTCTCTCTCTCTCTTTCTCTTTCTCTTTCTACCGGGATCGAGAGAGCTTCATTACTCTGGCTTTTTACTCACGGGCTATGAGTCACGAGCAATATTCTTGAAGCAGAGCGGACGTCGCTCTCGGTAACGAGCGTTCTTCGGTAGCTCACGAAAGCCTTGCTTTCTTCTTCTTCTTCTTCTTCTTCTTCTTCTTCTTCTTCTACTTCTTCTTATTATTCTTCTCACTTTTATTGATGTCGTCCTCTCTTCGTTTAGTGGTTCCGATAATTCATGGCCGAACCTTCCTCCCTTCTTACTCCTTCCTTCCTTCTCAATCCTCTCCAATCCTGTTCTTTCTTTCATTCTTTCTTTCTTTCCTTCCTTCCTATCTTCTTTCCTTCCTTCCCTACCTTCCTATTGGTTGTTCAATATTCGCCCAACAAGTAATAAGTTGTATGAATAATATAGCGTGAAAGAGATTTGACAACTCCGACGTCTTGCCGCCTCGTATTACGAATGTTACTTTTTTACTTCTTCTTCCTTCTTTTCTATTCTTTTCGTTATTTTTTTTTCCCCTTTTATCGTTCTACGTCTCTTCCCATTTCTTCCTGAATTATTTCTTTTTCCCCTCCCCCCCCCCTTTCGAATCGATATTTCTTTTCTCTTTTTTCTTCTTTCTTCTTTTTTTATTTTTATTTTTATTTTTTTTTTTTTTTTTTTATTCATTCGACTCTTCCGCATTTTTTCTTCTTTTAAGATCGATTTACGATCGAAGATAAGGTATATATAGGTTCTTTCTATTTCGAATTCGTCGTAAATTTCTTTCCCCCTTCGGACAAATGAAATGAATCTGTTCGACTCTAAAAAAAAAAAAAAAAGGAAAAAAAAAAGAAAAAGAAAAATAATAATTGAAATTTTATTAGCTTGGGGAAAAAGAAATCCATTATCTTTTCGTTCACGATCAAGTGAAAGTCATGGATTTCTTTTTCCCCAAACTAATATTATTAAATCGATTGTCGAAATATCGTTGTTGTCGCCCTAACTATAAGTGTGATTCGTCGAAATCGTTAAAATTAAAAATTACCCGACTCAAATTACGAGACGCAATTAAAAATTCGGCATGAACCCACGCACACACGTTATGTACCTATATATATATATATATATATACACGATCGTCCATTTTCTTTTTTTTCTTAACCTCGAAAACGATTATTCGAACCAAGTAAAAATTTACGTGCTATTAATCAAGAAAACGTTTGACCGAGTTGAAACTCACTAAGGAGAAGAAAAGGAGGAGAAAAGGAATAAAAATAAAACGTGTACCTCCTCGACTAAAGTCGAGTCGATCATTTGGGTCCCGTCTCCTTTGTGTCAACGTTGCGGCGCCAAAAAGCAAAAGAAGTTCGAACCCGCCATATTTTTTTTCCTTCTCTCTCTCTCTCTCTCTCTCTTTCGGTCACGTTACAAATGCAGTGAAAGCAAGGATTTGACGCTTATAAAATTGACCTCTTCTCACCCTTGCCAGTTCTCATATTTTAAATCTCTCTCTCTCTCTCTCTTTCTCTCTCTCTCTCTCTCTCTCTCTCTCTTTCTCTTTCTCTCTCTGTATTACGCGATATGCAACAAGAAGAAGTTAGCAAGTCTTATGTTAAAGTCACCTCTCTGTGCCGTAGCCGTAGCCGTAGCCGTAGCCGTAGCCGTAGCCGTAGCCGTTGCAGTTGTTGCTGCTGCGGCATCTTGCCGACACTTTTAAAAGGAAGGATCTTAATTCTTCCAAGTCGATAATTCACGTCTATAGCACCGAAAGAGCTTTTGCGCCCTCGAAAGGAATATTCTCGTTTATACTTTTATTTTTTTTCCTTCTCTTTCTTCCTTCCTTTCTTTCGTTCTCTCTCTCTCTCTCTCTCTCTCTCTCTCTCTCTCTCTCTCTCTTTCTTTTTCTCTTTTTACGGGCGCACGGTGAAAGCGGAAATTCGAGTCCTCTTTCTCGACAATCGAAAATTTATAAATAGTTGCACGAATAATAATCCTTGAGATACGTATTAACATACATACATATATATATATATATATATATATATATATATATATATATATATATATATACGTATACATATATAGTTCCGGGATTATGTTTGAACGTAAAATAAAGTTCGTCCTTTTTTATCTCGCTTTTTTCTTTCAGTTTATTGTCAAGATAATAATTAAAAAAAAAAAACAAAGTATATATATATATTTTTTTTTTCTTTTAACGAGATAACGGAAAAGAAGAGGAAATGTAATATTTAACGCTTATTTCGTTAAGTATATAGAGCTAACAATTATTAAATCAATATTAAGTTAATATTCAAAATTAAGCAAACATTAAGAAATATATATATAACGATATATGTGATATATGATATATGTAAATATAATTCCTCGGGCGTAATTACAATCAATAAAAATTCACGATTACGATATTAAACAATGCGTACGATGGAATTAAAAATGTACGAAAAGCTATTTATGTAAGCACGCCTAATGCATAGATATATGATCGATTGAGAATTATATAATACGTGGGATAAAAAAAAAATAAAAAAAAATAAAAAATAAGAAGTAAAAAATAAAAGATAAAAATAATACTTTTTTAATAAAACACCGAGATAATCGAACAGGGGAATAAGCATATAATGACACACGATAATGAAAAAGAATGAAAAGAAAAAGAGATAGAGATAGATAAATAAATATTGTAAAAATGTTTAACTAAACAAATTACATAAATAAATATTATTAGAATATTTCTCTGTCTCTTTGTGTTCTCTCTCTCTCTCTCTCTCTCTCTCTCTCTCTCTCTCTTTTTCTTTCTTTCTTTCTTTTATCAAAATAAAGGAAAGACTTTAATACTCGAGTGCGCTTAAGAATGTCTCTGAAGATCGTAACGAATAACATTAAGGTAGCTTACACGGCTTAAGTTTTCATCGTTATTATACTTCTAAGCTTATTTAAGAGAACCCAAGAAGAGCTAAGCTCACCGAGGATGACTACAGACGATCGTTTATTATTAATGTCTCAAAGGAGTAAAACTCTACAGTGCTTTTGTGTGCGATAATAATACGCGGAAAAAGGTCGACTTTCGCGATGATGCCTCATTCTCAAGAGTGTAAAAGAGAGAACGAGAGAGGACGAGAAAGAAAGAGAGAGATAGAGAGATAGAGAGAGAGAGAGAGAGAGAGTGAAGGAGTGAGAGAGATGAAAATTGAAAGAAATAAAATAAGAGAAACAGCACGTGCGAAGGACGAAAGGTTCACCCGAGAGTTTATCGTTGCAATTAACACGCTCCGGCGCCGTCTGTTTTCTGACGATTCTTTACCCTCCTACCCCCTCTCACACCCTCTCCATCACTCCATCTCTATCTCATACACGAGAGCTTGCTCCAGCAGCCAAGCATCCGTTCGTTTATTTTTTATTTTTTATTTTTTTTTTTTTAAACTCAATTCGCCGAACAGGACTCATCTCTCTCTCTCTCTCTCTCTCTCTCTCTCTATCTCTGTCCACTTCATTATCTTTCCGTCATTATCATATCTCTTTCCTTTTCCAATTGTTCTTGTCAATTTCTTTTTCTTTTTATCACTCTCTCTCTCTCTCTCTCTCTCTCTCTCTCTATCTATCTTTCTTCTTCACTTTCCTTCTTTCGCATGTGCCGTCGTTCTCATTATCCATCTCTTTCCATTATTATCATTCTCTTTCTCTCTCTTTATCGTACCCCATTCACTTTCTCTTTTTATTATCTCTCTTTTTCTCATTCTTTCCCTCTCACTCACTCTCTCTCTCTCTCTCTCTCTCTCTCTCTCTCTCTCTCTCTCTCAATTCACATGTTACTCAATTTCTTTCACGATTTCTTTCTCTCGCCATCCTTTGTCTCTCCCCCCGTTAACCCTTTCACCACCGTCTTATCATCCACGATTTCTTTCTATTTTCATCCTCGTCGTTCTATTTCACCCTTTTTACTTTTCCTTTTTAATCGTTCATCATTTCTATCTCTCTTTGCGCTTACGCATTGCCGTTTCACCTCTCTTTCCCCTCGAAACCCCGACCCTTCCCCCCCTACCGCTCCGCCCCCCTCCAGACCGTCGAGTTTTCTTCTTCTTCTTCTTCTTCTTCCAGTAATAAAGTCTTCGTAAGCCCATCCTACCATTTAAAAAGCGGACGTATGATTTACGTTTGAAACAATCTACGATTCGATAATTTGTTCGTTCGAATCAACGAATTTATAATAATTCTCATTTATAATGTCGTCCCTTTCAAGACCGGATGAACGAATGATGACCGATTACTATGACCGATTAATATTACCGCATCTTCTTATACTTCGTGTATATACTATTAATGAATGCTTCCTCCGTTTTTTATTTTATTCTTTATTTTTTGCTTGTTTTTTTTTTTTTCTTTTTTTTTTTTATTTCATAATCTCGCTCGTGTAGCAAATACGTATAGACAGGAACAACGACGTGGGATGTGCGACGACGACGTTGGAGGGGGGATGGGTGGGTGGGTGGGAGACGTCTGAGAATTTGTAGGGGCTAACCAGAACGAAAATATCCGAAAGGGTGTTGCTACGGCACGAACGCTCGTTCGATTTGAAACCTTTCGTTTCTCATTTTATTCTTTCATCGTTTCACATTTTTGCATTTCTTTTATACCTTCTTTGATTTTTCTTTTATTTGTTTCTTTTTTTTTTTTTTCTTTCTTTTTGTTCAGTTCGTCTCGTCAAAAATGTCGAGATCTCGTAGATTCGAGATATGAATCGATTCGTTGCGACAATCATGTTAGATATGAAGCGATTGAATAGTTTCGATGGTACGCGATAGAAGAAACGTGCGATTGAGAAAAGTGAAAAAAAAATAGTTCGGACACGTTTTAAAGATAAACGCATTGTTGGTTGTGATACGTACAACGACGAAAGTAATAGAGTAACGACGTGTACGATATTTAATACGTAATAGAAAATCCTTCTGTTACGTCTGACGTAACTACGAGAGAGGTTTTGAAGGTCGGAGTCACCTCGCATCGTAAACAACGATGATGATTAATTCGCACGGAGGAATTTGTCCATCGTATTTTATTCCTTGGCGTCAGAGTTATAGACCCCCATTGGACGCGATGAAATGGACGATGGTGATGTTATTAGATTAAGGTGAGCCGTTAGAAAATATAGGTCGTCTAGCGAATGATTCGATCTCCTGTTTATTGTCTCTTGGTTAGTTCGCGCGTAAAACGATTAACGTAGATGTAATATATCTCAATAATAATTTATTATCATTGAGATATATATTTATTATCAGAGAGATATAATACGGTGGATAATGCTTATGTGTTGTATAACGATGATTGAGTATATGACTCGATATTATATCTGATATATGTATATTTATATATATATATATATTTAATAATATTTATATATATATATATATATATATATATATATTTAATAATATTTATATATATATATATATATATATATATATTTAAGATGACAGATTCTGTGTTATAATTCTGATATAAAACATAAGACTAACTATTTATTCGACGCTTGATTTTTGCGTTTACTGGCTCTTTTAACTCTACGATGTACGTACGTCGATTGACTTTTGCGTACTGACTTCTCCGACCAATCGGTAAGTCAAAATAATAAGAGTAGGAAAGGGAAGAAAGATGCTGATTGGTCGAGTATGAACGAAGACGATTCGTAGAAATGTTTATAATTTATTCGAAGGTCTTCGTCGATACAATCGTACAGAGAAATATTTGTAGCTCGTTCGAACTTCGGAAAAGATGTCAGGCTTGAAATAAACAAGTAACAAAAAGAAAAAAAAAACAATTGAGAAAAACAAATAACGAATAAGATCAGGACAAAATCGATAATAGGTCTGTGAAATTGATTATATCTATTCTTGGAAAATTTTTTTTTTTTTTCTACGAACAGATACACAGGCCCGACGAAGAAATGTGACTTTGAAAAATAGAAAAGATCGTTGTTCGATTTTTGTCCACCTGCGTCAACAACAACACCTTCTACATATATTTTTCATTATTTTTAATACAATCTCTTCTTTATTCGTTATATATACATCTCTTTTCTTTTCGATATAAATTAACAGTAAATTAGGATTAATCAATTTTTGTGTTAACACAAAAATTTTGTTGTTATCGACATTGTCCTACTCTCGCTCGATGTTTATTTATTCAATCGTTTCGTCACTCGTTTATCTCCGTCCGACCTTGCCGTCAAATTTAAATTCGTTATAACAATGCTACATACGTAGTACGATCGCTTCGACAAATACTTTCTACGAAAGTATAAACAATCTTAAGGAATGTCCTTGTCAGTACGCAGCCAATCAATATCGTACTTCCTCTTTCCCTCTCTCAATATTCTAACTTATCGAATATTTGGAGTAGCGTCGGGAAATTAGTATCAATGAGTCGGTCGGCGAATAAACACCAATCTAAAGGAGCAATCGAGTGACAAATTAGATGAAACAATCAGTCGAGCGTTATATCAGAATTATTACTTCGAATTCGAACGATTACACATCAGATCATATACAGGGTGTTCCGGCTAAAAGAGGATTCCCAATAACATACATAACATTATACTATTATATATATATATATATATATATTCTGTATATAAACTTATTAACATAACTCTATTTAAACCATTCAAAGTATGCCATAAAAGTTAGTCGCAACATAAAAATATTTAGGCGTTCTCATTTAGCTGAAATACCCTGTGTATCAATCGGTACTATCGACCAACATCGTCGGAAAAACGCATCATCATCTACAATTCACTCCAATAAATTAATATCTTCGTGATATATCGAAACAACGCTAATTATTTACGCTCAACTTAACCAAGACCCAACAAAGGATCCTCTCAACAAACAAACAAAAAAGAAAACGATCATCGCGTCATCGTCAGACACATGCACGTATATATGGTATGTATGTATGTATGTATGTATGTATGTATGTATGTATGTATGTATGTACGTACGTACGTAATACTTATATTCTCATCGCGCGCGGATACGCGTAGGATAATAAAGTACATATGTGGGAGTAAAAGAGAAAAGATGAAGAAAAAGGAAAGACATAGGGGGAAAGAGATATTGTAGGAAAGGAGAAAGAGATAGGGAAGAACAAAAAATAAACAAACAAACAGAAAACGAGAAACCGCGGGAGAAACCGTTTTTGCGTATGTAAATATATCTATGCGTATTTAATTACGGTTTACTCGCTTGTTTAGGTCCACGGAACGATAGGAAAATTATGAACCGCGGAAGGAGTATTATTTTCTCGTAGTAGTATCTCGGCCCTCTTTATCCGTGTATCGGAGAGTATTTGCATTCGCGGTAGCCTGAGGTAGAACGTTTGCGATCCGCTACCGGGTTAATCGCGCATCTTTCGATTCAGAAGCTACCTCTATCCTACTTCTTCTTCGCCTCTTCTCCTCCTCCTCCTCCTCCTCCTCCTTCTCCTTCTCCTCTTCTTCGTCTCCTCTCTTCTTGTCCGACCTTTCTGGTATCCTACTGGTACTCTCCGCGTACCTACGTAACAGATAACATCGGTTAACGCGACCTACGCCGCTAGATACACACCACGAACTGTCCTCGACATTTTTCTCTCTTTATTTTTCATTTCTCTCTTTCTCTCTCTCTCTCTCTCTCTCTCTCTCTCTTTTTTTTAATTTATTTATTCGATCCGATTCGATCGGATTTGATTTTATTACCTTTTTTTTCCCCTTTCTTTCCTTCCTTTCTCTTTCCTCTCCTTCTCGCGGAATGAAAAAGGGAATTTTAACGAGCCCACGTGTGTCTCCTCCCCCTCCTCCTACCCATCCTCCTCATCCTCCTCATCCTCCTTATCCTCCCCCCTCCTCCCTAGCCCTCTACGCCACGCTTGGCGTCTCTTTCGCGATGAAGGAGGAAAACGAAAGTATTGGAATTGCTCGGAGTATATTCTTCGACATATCAAACAAAAAAAAAAAATAAAAAGAAAAAACAAAAAGAAAAACGTATTTATTCGGTATTTGATTACCTGGGGAATGATAATTAAAAGAAAACGGGGTTAACAAAATTTCGGTATAATTTATTCTCCAGCTTTGGGAGGATGTGTGGAAGAATTTAATAAAAAAAAAAAAAAAAAAAAAAAAAAAAAGAAAGAAAGAAAGAAAAGAAATAAAGGAAAAAGAAAAAAGAAAGGAAGAAATTTAAATGAAGTTGCTAGAAATTCCGCAGGATAAAATATTTTCAGGGGTAGAAAGAAGATCGAATGAAGAGGGGCGAAGATAAATATTGAAGGAGGAGGAAGCTGAATTTTTTGTTTCTTTTTCTTTTTTCGTAAATTTTTTTTTTTTTATAATGTATTTATAGATAATAATCATTACAATCTTACAACGAGAATCGTATATATTACGATGTTAATTATAGAATACTGATTTGAATTTTTTTCGTAATTCCACAATGAAAATTTTAATCATTATTATTATATTAGAGAGAAAATAGTAAGAGCATTGAAATGTTAGAACACATATCGTGATTATCGTAATCACAATTATCATACTCTTACAATAAAAATTCAAATCTCAGGATAGAACTTTCGTCATTGTCGTAATTATGGAATACGATAAAAATCATAATTATCGTAATATCATATAAGAAAAAAAAAAAGAAAATGTAAATAATTAATATCTTAGAACGAAGTTCCAACGATTATCGTAATATTACGACAAATATCCTAATTATTGTATTATCTGGAGAAAGAATTCGTAAGTAACGAAAATCTTACGATACAAATCCTAATTAGCGTATGTTCGCAATAAAAAAAAGAAAAAGAAAAAGAAAAAGAAAAAAAAAAGAAAATCATAATCGATGTATCGTTACAGCGAAAATCTTAATTTTCAAAAGAAATCTTACGACGCAAGAGAGAGAGAGAGAGAGAGAGAGAGAGAGAGGTCACGATCGTCGTACACAACGTTCCACGTATAAAAATTCGATTTTGTCGTGAAATTTAGGGAACAAAAAAAAAATAAGAAGAATGAAAAACGTCGATCTAACGTGCGCACGGGGGGAAAGGTAGGAAGGTCGTTGTTGTGTTTATACACTTCGATCTTCGTTTAACACAAGTGATCATAGTTTGTAAGGATCTCGTGGCAAGGACGACGAGAAATAAACTATCGTATTATAGTGGGAATGTACGTCGGTAAACTATGTAAAAGGTTCGCGTCTCGCGTGCTATTTTCGTCAAGCCTTGTCTCTCTTTTCTCGAGGAAAGCCCTTTGTCCCCGTCCTGTCGCGGTACTTATCCTCTGGACAGGACAGGTAGGCGTATAAGTTACCGTGGACCGGGTTAGGAAAGAGGAGAAGGCCAGACTCAACGAGAGATAGTACTACGGTTAGGCTAAACCACGAATCGTTTCGAATACGAATCACGAAATTCCTTCATTTCAACAAATTATTTCGATTGTTGTTCAAGTATGAGATTTAAAAAAGAACAAATTTCTTTTTTCTTTTTTCTTTTTTTTTTTTTTCCTTCAGATTTATAAGCACGAATCGGTTTCGAAAGAATCATGAAATTTCTTCATTTCGAATATCATTTCGATCGTTATGAAGCACGAAATGATACAAAATGAAAAAAACTTTTCTCTCTCTTTATAGATCTATGACCTCGAAACGTTTCGAAAGAAACACGAAATTTCTTCATTTCGACAAAATTATATTTCGATTGTTATCAAGTATGAAGTAAAATATGAAACTTTTCTTTAGATTTATTACCACGAATCGTTTCGAAAGAATCACGAAATTTCTTCATTTCGAAAATTATTTCGATTGTTATGAAGTATTAAGTAAAATCAAAAAAAAAATGAACTGTTTTTCTTTTTCCCCCCTTTAGATTTATGAGCACGAATCGTTTCGAATAAGAATCACGACATTCCTTTATTTCATAAGTTATTTTTTTGTCAAATTGAAAATAAACTGATTTTTTCTTTAGCTTTATGAATTTAAAAAAGAAAAAGAAAACCAATTATAACTTCAAAGGTAATTTCTTTCTTACATGAAAGAGAAAATAGAAAACAATTATTGTAAAATTAAAACAAGAAATAAAAAATAAAAAATAATGAAAAACGAAAAAGAAGATCGTAATTGTAAACGAATTGAAAGAATTTCTTTGTAAATGAGTTTCATAAGGAAAAGGAAAATAATTATTATTGAATTAATGAGAAAAAGAGGTTTCTATAGATTTACGATTAAAAAAAAAAAAAACAAAAAAAATAACAAAGATGACAGTTATAATCTATGTAAAGAAATAATTTTTATTTACTTCTTTACATTTTTTTTTTTTTTTTTTTTTTTGATGAATCGTCCATATTACAAAGAAAAGCAGTAGTTATTGAATTAAAACAAACAAAAAGAAAAGGGTGAACAAGAGAAGATTATTTCACAATATCAAAATTAACGAAAAGATTATTATTATCATCGAATCGATACAAAATATTAATATCGAACAATATTTCATTTTCCCATTTTAGGATGAAACTTTTAATTATTAAATAGTCTTTAATTAATTTTTTCTTCCTTTTTCCTTTTCATTTATTTTTTTGTTAATTCTATTTTGATAGGCGAGCCGATATGAAAATGAAATCGAGGCGCCATGAGATATTTTACGCGTGTAATATCACGTGTAATGTCATACGTAATATCATATGTAACAACTACCACCAACTTCCGGTTAGAATACGGGCGAGGGTCGATGTCATTCGTGAAAGCAGTCGAATTCCATGGGACACGATTTATCGCGTCCTTTCACGTATATTAGCGTGGTTACGGAATGCTTTGGAAATTCTCCGCCAACGGAGAACTCGACAAAGACCATGAGATAAAGATAGATGCTTAGATATATCTATATATAACTGTTTATATATATATATATATATATATATATATATATATATATATATATTTCTTTCTTTCTTTTTTACATTAAGGAATACATGTATATATAGTCTAAAGAAAAAGAGACCAATTACATAATAACAGAATTATAGAATTATAGAATTGAACGAAAAGGAATGATTATTTTAAAGTGTCATAATTAAAAAAAAAAATAAAAAGAAAAAAAAATTGGAACAAAAAATAAAGACCAAGATTTTAATCGAATTGAAGAAATTTCTTTTTAGCTTTTCGTAAGAAACATAAAGAATATATTTATTTGTACGTATATCTGAATTTGTTTGTTAACGAGATTATCGTGTTTATTTAGTCTTATACAACTTTACAACGAAGATTTTAAAGATTTCCAACGAATTATATATATATATATATATATATATATATATATATATATATATATATATATATATATATATATATACAACAAGTGCAGTAAAATTTATCATTTTTTTCGTCATACTTTTTATCGAGAATCATGATTTTATAATTTCATATTTGTTAAGGAACATTTTGGGAATACCTCATATAACGTCATGAATATATAATTTTGATTACAACATTTTCCAAAAATTCTTCGTCTCTTAAAACACTGTCTATACAATTGTAAGTCATTAATTTAAAAAAAAAACAGTCACTGTCATAAAATCCGATAAATGTCGTACGAAATGAATCGTCGAAATATTTTTAAATAAAATCATAAAAACGTGAAGCAAATAAGGAAAAGATAGAAAAAAAGAGATAAAAAGAAAGGAAGAAGAAAAAAATAATATCATAAACGAAACATAGTTCTGATGTAACTACGAAAATTCAATAAATATCTTTGATAATACGATCTTACGCGCGCAAAAAAAAAAAAAAGAAAAGAAAAATAAAATAGAATGAAATAAAAAAAACATGACAAATAAAAAAATCCTAGATAGATTAGTCATAAAATTGAATAAATTCAACGCTCTGACACGTTTTAACGACGCGTTAACAAATAATATTGCCGATAGATTTACTTTTATGAATTTATATAGTCTCCTTTATTACCATCTTGCGTATGAAGCACGAGAGTTCATTTAAAATCATAATTAATGAAAAAGGAGAAAAAAAAAAAAGAATGGTAAAAATGTTCGTCGTTAAATACACGAGAATGAATCGGATCATCTTTGTATGCATGTTGCATGTATGCATGTGAGTGTGTGTGTGTGTATGTATGTGTGTGTGTGTGTATGTACAGAGTGAGATCTGAGACGGGAAACGAGGAAGCGTGCTTTCTTTCACGTTCGTTCACGGACGAGCGATCTTTCGATCGAGCGCGACATCTTAGAGAGCCGATCACAATGGCTTCGAGTACGAGAAGATTAACGGCCATACTTCTTCGTGAAACTTTCGGAGGCGAGGCTTCCGCGTTCGTATAATCTATCGATAAAGACAAACGCATACGAGATAAGATTTTATCGGGATTCTTATGACGACAATAAAAAAAGAAAAAAGAGGATTAAAAATTGTCCAACAAAACAAATGGGACAATTTTTTCTTCCGCGATTAAAAAAGATACGACAAAAAATACGACAGTAATTATCATTCGATTTAAAGAGGATTTTTTTTTCTTTAAGTATCGAACAAAAGAGAGCATAATTTTTTTAATGAAAAGAAAGATTCCTTTTTAGCGTGTCAAATTTTAGAAAACCGAACAATTGTTATCGACTTTTGTAGTGTACCAAATTAAAAGTGAGAATAAAATAATTCTAATAATAATAATAATAATAATAATAATAATAATAATAATAATAATAATAATAATAATAATAATAATAATAATAATAATAATAATAATAATAATAATAATAATAATAATAATAATAATAATAATAATAATAATAATAATAATAATAATAATAATAATAATAATAATAATAATAATAATAATAATAATAATAATAATAATAATAATAATAATAATAATAATAATAATAATAATAATAATAATAATAATAATAATAATAATAATAATAATAATAATAATAATAATAATAATAATAATAATAATAATAATAATAATAATAATAATAATAATAATAATAATAATAATAATAATAATAATAATAATAATAATAATAATAATAATAATAATAATAATAATAATAATAATAATAATAATAATAATAATAATAATAATAATAATAATAATAATAATAATAATAATAATAATAATAATAATAATAATAATAATAATAATAATAATAATAATAATAATAATAATAATAATAATAATAATAATAATAATAATAATAATAATAATAATAATAATAATAATAATAATAATAATAATAATAATAATAATAATAATAATAATAATAATAATAATAATAATAATAATAATAATAATAATAATAATAATAATAATAATAATAATAATAATAATAATAATAATAATAATAATAATAATAATAATAATAATAATAATAATAATAATAATAATAATAATAATAATAATAATAATAATAATAATAATAATAATAATAATAATAATAATAATAATAATAATAATAATAATAATAATAATAATAATAATAATAATAATAATAATAATAATAATAATAATAATAATAATAATAATAATAATAATAATAATAATAATAATAATAATAATAATAATAATAATAATAATAATAATAATAATAATAATAATAATAATAATAATAATAATAATAATAATAATAATAATAATAATAATAATAATAATAATAATAATAATAATAATAATAATAATAATAATAATAATAATAATAATAATAATAATAATAATAATAATAATAATAATAATAATAATAATAATAATAATAATAATAATAATAATAATAATAATAATAATAATAATAATAATAATAATAATAATAATAATAATAATAATAATAATAATAATAATAATAATAATAATAATAATAATAATAATAATAATAATAATAATAATAATAATAATAATAATAATAATAATAATAATAATAATAATAATAATAATAATAATAATAATAATAATAATAATAATAATAATAATAATAATAATAATAATAATAATAATAATAATAATAATAATAATAATAATAATAATAATAATAATAATAATAATAATAATAATAATAATAATAATAATAATAATAATAATAATAATAATAATAATAATAATAATAATAATAATAATAATAATAATAATAATAATAATAATAATAATAATAATAATAATAATAATAATAATAATAATAATAATAATAATAATAATAATAATAATAATAATAATAATAATAATAATAATAATAATAATAATAATAATAATAATAATAATAATAATAATAATAATAATAATAATAATAATAATAATAATAATAATAATAATAATAATAATAATAATAATAATAATAATAATAATAATAATAATAATAATAATAATAATAATAATAATAATAATAATAATAATAATAATAATAATAATAATAATAATAATAATAATAATAATAATAATAATAATAATAATAATAATAATAATAATAATAATAATAATAATAATAATAATAATAATAATAATAATAATAATAATAATAATAATAATAATAATAATAATAATAATAATAATAATAATAATAATAATAATAATAATAATAATAATAATAATAATAATAATAATAATAATAATAATAATAATAATAATAATAATAATAATAATAATAATAATAATAATAATAATAATAATAATAATAATAATAATAATAATAATAATAATAATAATAATAATAATAATAATAATAATAATAATAATAATAATAATAATAATAATAATAATAATAATAATAATAATAATAATAATAATAATAATAATAATAATAATAATAATAATAATAATAATAATAATAATAATAATAATAATAATAATAATAATAATAATAATAATAATAATAATAATAATAATCAATGGTCATACTTATCTGCGAAACTTTCGGAAGCTCGTATAATCTATTGGTAAAGACACACACATAAGAGATAACACTTTATCGGGATTCTTATTAAAAAAAAAAAAAATGATCATTAAATATCGTCGAATAAAACAAATGGAACAATTTTTTTTTCCTCAATTATATAGGATTACTAAAGATATGACAGTAATTATTATTGAATTTAAAGAGGAATTACTTTTTAAGTATCGAATAAAAGAAAAAGTATAACTTTTTTTTTCTTTAATAAAAAAAAATATTCTTTCAATGAAAAGAAAATCATTAATTATATATTTTATCTTGGAAAAGGAATATTCACACATTGAACGAAACGAAAGATACAACATAAATATATATGATATATACTTACATATACATATACATACATACATTCATATATATATATATATATATACATACATATATGTATGTATGTATGTATACATAACAATACCTCTCACGTTTCAAGGCCGTTCCGTTTCAGACGAACGAGGAAGTCTCGTCTAGTGGGTCCCGATCGAAAAAAAAAAAAGAAAAAGAAAAGAAAGAATCCAAGTAAAAAAGCCAAAAACCAAACCTTCTTCCTATTTTCGATCGATGGCATCCCATCGTAAAGCATCCGGAACGATTCCGCCGTACGCCAACTGTTCGTTTCGTTATAATAGACATTGAAATACATCCATCCAACCATCCAACCATCCATCCCTTCCGCCCTTAGCCCCGCACATGAAAGAGTGAGAAGGACGAATTCGATAACGTCGAAATCATGAACGTTGTGGACCACGTGGTGGACCACTTTCTAATACCAGAAGCACAGAAGCCGTTGATATTAGATTACGTTGATATTAGAATAATATGGTTAAGAGAAGGACGAAGAGGGGGATAAGAGATGGTTAGTCGTGAAACAGAGGGGAAGGGTAGGGGTGTCCAGTGAGCTGGAAACGGGGAGTATGGGGAGGGATAGGAGAGGTGAAGGAAGGGCAGTGAGAGAGAGAGAGAGAGAGAGAGAGAGAGAGAGGATAAAAGAGAAGGGACGCATACAGGTGGCTTTGAACGAACAATGCTCACGACTTAGTCTCTACAATGGAGATCATAATCAAGACTCTCTCGACGTGTAATGACTTATGGTCGTTCGCTCATGGCGAACAATAGATCGCCGACAGAGATGTTTATGGCGGGAAACCGTCCTGAATCGGCAAACCACCACGGGCTTCTTGCCTTTTAAAGAGAAAAGGAGATAAGGGAGTGAGTGAGTGAGTGAGTGTGAGAGAGAGAGAGAGAGAGAGAGAGACTGTTTGATACGACGTTCTGTACGATGCTAACAAAATCGGCACGGTTCTTTTACTCGAACGAAAAAAAGGGCTTCTCTACGATTATTACGACAGACCAGATGGATATCGTAAGAAACGTAAAGGTTGTTGTCACACACAGGTGTTCGTACGATCTCATTCTATAATATTCATTCTTATATATATATATATATATATATATACGTACGAATTATATTTTGTTACTCTTTCGAAATCACATTAGGATTTTGTCTTTTCGTCTTTTCGTTCATTCTTTTTTTTTTTTTTTTTTTTTTACTTCGAAACGTAATACATATGTATGTACGTATGTATATGCATAAATACATATGTATGTACGCATGCATTTTCTGTATTTTTTCATTCGAAACGATCGAAGTATTCGTTGTTCGTTTGTGATATTTTTTGTTTTCTTTTTTTTTTTTTTTTTTTGTACACATATTTTTATTCATCTTCGGTCGATATTTTTCTTTTTACCTTCTCGTGTTTTTTTCTTCGTTTCTTTTTTTTTTATTATTATTATTATTATTTTAATCGTTTTTTTTTCCTATTAATTCACGACAAGCACGATAATCTGTAAAATAAGTTTTTAGGTATGGAATAGAATATATTCTTTGTTCGGTGTGAATAATTAATTGCAAGGGTTTTCTGGTCGGATTAGCTGTCGCTTAGGCGTATTACGTAGCGATATCGTAATTATAATACAATCAGATCAATAAAAAGAAATATTTAACGAATAAACGTACCATTAAAATATTTAACGAATAAAATATTTGACGAATAAAATACCATTCAAAATTATATTGTCGTTAGAGAAATTATTTCAAGCGAACGCGCGTGCTCGTATTTAGAACGGATTTCTTTTTTTTTTCCTCTTCGTTGATCGTTTTTTGCACCTTGCGATAATAAATACGTTCGTTTCTTTTTTCATTCTTTTCTTTCTTTTTTTTTTATGACATCAAAAACGTTCAAAGTAACATTGTTATTATAATAATTCTATGTGCCGATACACACACACACACACATATATATATATATATATATACACGTACAGGCACGCACATAATCTAATTTCAGATAACAAATTCGCATTAGAATGATCACCGTGCGTACACGTTGATTTGAATTCGTCGATAATAAAATTGACGACTTTACGTTCCATAAATCGATCCGAATCGAATTAAACCTGTTAAGTGATACTTATCCATTTCAAATGACGTCACTCACGGTGTTCTCTTTTTCGTCACGCAAAGGAGGGAAAAGAAAAAAAGCAGAGACAGAGACAGAGACAGAGACGAGGACGGAGATAGAAATAAAGAAATAATGAAATAAATGAAGAAATAAATAAAGAAAGGAGGAAGAAGAAACAGATACGTATTTTTTTTTCCTTTTTTTTTTTTTGTACCATTCGTTTGTTGGATTCGTGATGAATATAACGGGGTCCTGTTCGTACTCCGGGTATTACCAACTTCTCTGACCGAAGACGAAGAGTTAACAGAGAACGTAAAGATATAACCCCCTTTGATTGGATCATTCCAAGTGTAGAACCGAACTGACGGTCAGCGCACACCAAAAACCGTCCTCGTCCTCTATTTTCATTCGTCCAAAGAGCCAGGAGGTGACGCGAACCTGCAATTTAAACTGCATTTTCGCGTGAGCCGTTATAATTGAGGACCGGCCTACTACTTATGTTCCTACATACATACATACATACATACATACATACATACATACATATATATATACACACATATACGCATATATTATATATATATATATATATATATATATATATGTATATATATCTCTACACCCACATGTATATATATATACATATATACATATGTATTCATATACTTATATGCATGTGTATATTAATATATTTTTACTTGATTGTATGTATATATGTATATGTATATATGTATATGTATATATGTAACGAAGGAGAGGGATCTACAGGTCATGGTACACCTCGATCGAGATCTCTTTAGTTTCCTTTAGTCTCTCTCTCTCTCTCTCTCTCTCTCTCTCTTACTCTTTTTTTCTCTCCCGTTGTTCGTTTGTCCCTTTCTATCTCACTTTTTCTCATTGATACATCGATAAGAATTTGTAATTTTACATAACATCCGTAGTTCGATCGAAGATCAAAGGCCACGATCGTACGTTCTCTTTTTTCGATCTACAGAATGAGTACGACTTCGATTCGTTTCGATTTGATTCGATTCGATTCGATTCGATTGAATATTTCAATTGAAATTTTTATGGTAATAATCAGTTTCGAAATTACGAGTTTGGCTTGTAATTGAGAAATAGGGGCGTGGGTGTATTCGTCGTGTAAATGTTAGGTCGATTAAACTTGTCAAAAAAACTTTGGAATTTTTTTTCATTTTTCTCCATTACTATTAACAGATGGGTTGACTCGTATTAGTTGGTTTTCGATATTATGCGATTTAAGAAAGACGATTCATTTTCTTTTTTTCTTTTTCTTTTTTTCTTTTTTACGATATCGATCGTTCGTTCATAATCATTCTTTCGATCGTCGTCGCATTAAAAATCTTTTCCGATA
The DNA here is from genome assembly GCA_911387685.1 of Dolichovespula media. NCBI lineage: Eukaryota > Metazoa > Arthropoda > Insecta > Hymenoptera > Vespidae > Dolichovespula > Dolichovespula media. The sequence continues at coordinate 7,859,242 of OU426852.1, read as the reverse complement.
TTTCCTTTTTTATCGTGTTGATTAAGCGTTAATTATGTGTCCAATTACTATCTCATAGTCAGTAACATGTAAATTAGGGTTAAATAATTTTTTTTTTTTTTTATGTATACGGAATTCAATGATAAACTAAAAATTATAGAACGAATTAATAACGTACGTTAGATTAATTCGTTAATATGCATTTAAGGATTATAATAATTAGATATAACAATGTCAATAAATATTAATTATCTCTATATCAATGGATTATAATAATTAAGACAAATTTTTATTGAAATCCACTGTGAAAAATATTATAAACGCGATGTTCACTTTGAGATTAATACGAACGATTTGATCAATTTTCTTTCTTCTTTTTTACGCGCGAACGAGCGTTCATACTTTTCTCTCTCTCTCTCTCTCTCTCTCTCTTTTTTTTTTGTAAAGTAACATCGGTTTTTTCGTTTATTTACAATTATTCTACGATCGTCGTCGTATTTGAATTATTTTTTTTTTTTTTTTTTAGTCGCATCATAATTTTCCTTTTTATTTCTTTACGAAATTTCAGGCAAAACCAAGTCATAGCATATTTGTTGCATTAATTGTAAGGATTGAAAAAGGAAGCAACTGGAATTCTCATCTTTTTTTATTTGCTTTTCGATCCTTTTCTCTTTCCATTTTTATTTTTCTCAATACTTCTTACCTTTCGATTTCGCACGATCAATCGAAGGAACGACGACGATGCCGGCAAAGTTACATGGTCGAAGACATAGAGGCTAGCTATGATCATAGCTCGCATTCTTTTACGCACGAGCTCGGTCTTTTTTTTTTCTCTCTCCGGTTTCTTTTTTTTTTTTTTTGTTGCCGAGACAGTGCCAACAAGCCGGCGCCAGAGAATTTCTCATGTCGCGAGTCGTGTTTGCGGGCAATTAACAAGAATTCCAACGAAATGAGCAAAGCGCGCACCGTCGACGTGTATACATATTTTACGTACGAGATACCTGTTATACTCTCCTTCCAAACGATTTTTTATTGATATTATTATATATATTTTTTCCTTCTGTTATTACTATTATTATTATTATTATTATTATTATTATTATTATTATTATTATTATTATTATTATTATTATTACTTTTCTTTTTTTATTATGGTACTTAAATTTTTAACAGAGAAACTTTACGATTTTTTTCACGTTTCGTCGATCTATTTTATTTGTTTGTAATTTCTTTTGTTGAGAACGTTGTCATATTTATTTGTTATATATATATATATATATATATTATTATTATTATTAATGATTTTGCAATATACTACCTATATGCATGTATTTATATATATTATATTTATTCTATATTATTTAACTATTATTTATATTATTATTTACGATGGTATATTATGGTAATATAGTATATATATATACATATATATGTGTGTATGTATGTATATATAATATATGCACACTTATTTAAATATGTTTCAGTAATAATTATATTGCATATATTAAAAACATATTTTCACAGAACTACATTTTTCTTCGTATTTTTCATTCCTTTTTTTTTTATTTTTTTCATATATTCGCAAGTTGTTATTTCTAAAGATCTCGTTTTGTCTGGTTTTTAATATTATTACAAGCGTATGAATATCTCAATTATCGCTAATTCTAAACTAGTCTAAATCATATATATATATATATATATATATATATATATATATATATTTTTTTTTTTCTTTTCTAAGATTTCATGATAGTTTATTTTTTGTTTAGAATATAAATCAACGTAACACGAAGTAAACGATAATTTCGTGAATTTTCGTATTAACCGATTAACAAAAAAAAAGTTAATAATTATTTCGAACCTTTTGAAGCTATACCCTGATATATATATATATATATATATATATATATATATATATATATGTATATGTGTGTATATAATGTCAAGAGTAGGTAATTCTTACGTTCACTTTAGCATTTTAAATGAAACCTTTTGTAATAACTCGCTTTAGTCGATAGAAAAAGAAAATCAAACATTTCATGGTCAATCGTTCTCTCTCTCTCTCTCTCTCTCTCTCTCTCTCTCTCCTCCCTCTCTTTCTTTTTCTCTACACTATCCTAACGAACTATCGACAGGCTGTAAGACAAGAAAAAGAAAAGGAAAAAGAAAAAGAAGAAGAAGAAGAAGATCAGAAAGAAATAAGAAACGATGAACAAGTTATGCCGCTTACACAATTCACGGGTTCCACGGCTTGGATCTTACAACGTGTGAGATGGAAAAGGACAGAAAGTTAAGGTAAAAAAAAAAAATAGAAAATAAAAAAGAGAAAGAGAGAGAGAGAGAGAGAGAAGACCCATCGATCCTTCCATTAATTCTCCAAAGGCTTCCCGAGTACTTACCGAGTGGAATACCAGTACTTTCCAATCATTCGAACAAAAAGAGAGAGAGAGAGAGAGAGAGAGAGAGAGAGAGAGAGAGAGAGAAGATAGAGATAGAGAGATGGAGAAAGAGAGATGAATAGATAGATAAATAGATAGATAGATAGATAGATAGACAGGGATAGAAAGAAAGAAAGAAATAGACAGAGAGAGAAAGAGAGAGAGAGAGAGAGAGAGAGAGAGAGAACCGTACGCGAATGGTTTGTATCCATTATACGTGGCTTAAAGGGTGATACACAACGTTCATTGGTTCTCTACTTCTCGTCTTCGTTCATTCGTCGTCGTTCGTCGTCGTTCAAAGCGCATTACGTGATAGCATCGTCGGCATCGGGTGACATATCACGTGAGTAGTCGGCCGGTACGTTACACGCATATAATGCAACGTGGAAGTTCACAATGTCGTATCTCGGTATTAATCTACCCTGGGATGCCTCAGGAGTATTACACGAGCTTCTTCTTCTTCTTCTTCTTCTACTACTACTACTACTACTATTACTACTATCACCTCTACTACTTACTACTACTACTATTACTACTACTACTGCTGCTGCTGCTGCTGTGCTGTTGCTGCTACTGGTCTGGTACACGTGGTGTCACGAGGATACACTCTTCTTGGCATTCGTATATATATATATATATATATATATATATATACAACTACTACGGTATCGAAAACTATACAAGTAAGATGAAGAGGGATGGAAGATATGAAAGTGATGAAGAAAGAGAGATATATACTACGGTTAACGGTGGACGATGTATGTACGTAAGTACGTACGTACTTTTACCTACGTTCATTCGAATAATTATCGTTTCAAATGAGCGAATTGATTGAGTAATTATCCTTATTAAGTATCGTTATTCTTATACGTCAATCGGATTCGTAGAATTGGACGTATACGTAGGACGAATTTTTCTTTTTTCTATCGATCTCTCTCTCTCTCTCTCTCTCTCTCTCTCTCTCTCTGTATCTTTTCTTATTCTTCATCTTCATCATCATCTTCTTCTTCTTTTTTTTACTCACTTTCCTCGTAGTTGATCAGAAATTAATTTTCAGAATATGTAATCGAGAAATGAGAGAATTTAATTCCTCTCTTCCTCTCTCCCCCGCCCCTCTCTCTCTCTCTCTCTGAATTTTTTTTTTCTTTTTTTTTCTTTTAAAGAAGAAATATTACCCCACCCGTGAGTGAGTTTATGGCATTAATAAAAAAAAAAAAAATAATAATACCAACAATAATCGCATATTCGTTAGGTCGTTAATCGCTCGACGTTAAGCGTATTAATTGGAAATCAAAAATTTGAAAAGGAAATGTGATTAGGGAAGTGATACAGGTCGTTCGATTGCTATGTTCTTACGTTCTCATTTCATTTCTCCCATTGTTCCTATCTTCCGTTTTTACAAGAACGTTAATATCTTATTTATCCGATTTGTATTCGAGCTTACATTAGTTCGCGGGTAGAGATTTTCTCGTTGAGGCTTTCGAGGAACGTCTCAAACTCCTACCGAGTGTTTAATACCCGACGAGGAACACATTTGTCCGCGGTTTGTTTGCCCTCTAGAAGTGCGTGTACAGGTGCATACGCCAGACGTATTGCTCGACGACGAATAGGAGAACTCCGCGAGTGTCCCCTTCTTTATTTCCTTTTTATTCTTTCATTTTCCTTTCTTTTTTTTTCTTTTTTGCTTTTACTTTCTCTCTCTCTCTCTCTCTCTCTCTCTCTTTCTTTTTTCTTCTCTTTATCTCTCTATTTCTCCACTTTATTTCTTTTCTCACAGTTACCTCTCGTAACCTGTGTAACGTGCGTTTGTCCTCGGCCATTATTTACCGAATGATGATGCTCTTCGGCGCCCTTAACTTCGTCGTCATTTTTGCGACTACGAGACGTACGTAATTTCTACGAAACGACTCCGTGTTTTCTCTCTCTATCTCTCTCTCTCTCTCTCTCTCTCTCTCTCTCTCTCTCTCTTTCTCTCTCTCTCTCTTTTGTCAAATGCCGATCGATGAAATTCATATCATTGGTGGTTGTAAATCGTTACTAATCTATTCACTATTATCCGTACTATATTTTATTATAGAAGATATTATTTATTATCTTAGTTTCGTTTGATCGATTCAATCCAACTCGTACGACGTTTTATAACGTAAGCTTTTGATTCTTTACAACGTCTCGTGTTACTTTAAAATCGCACGTATTAAGTATACACGTTTAAATATATTAAGAGCATGTGTGTGTCTGTGTGTGTGTGTGTGTGTATGGGTGTGTGTGTGTGTTTATTTTTCTCAATTTTATTTCATTTTATAGGAACAAATTTGATTTGTGCTTCGTATTCAAAGTTTTTAATATATATATATATATATATATATATATATATATATATTTTTTTTTTTCTTCTTAAGTATAACATACTTTTAGCATAATATAATAATTATAGTAATATGAGCAATTACTATATATCGTAGATTGCAAATCTTTACTATTAACTATTTACTATTTACTATTTAATATTTACTATTTACTATTTACTGTTATTATGTATTACTATAGTATAATTTACATACTGTTTTATTATCATAGCATTGACAATGAAGAAACTTTCCATATAGCGAGTAATTAGATACATATGTGCGCAAGTGTGTGCGTGTGCGTGTATATGTGCGTATATGTGCTCTTCACATCGCACGATACTTCATTAAAATTACAGAATATATTTAACGCTTTATGTGATGACATTCACGAAATATTGATTGAATTAAAACGAACGAGAGTGTTAAAAAAAAAAAAAAAAGATAATAAAAAGGGAAAAGGAATTGAAGAAGATATATTACCAATTATTCGTACACGTCAAGTATCTCAGCGTTCGATTCGAATCCAATTCGATTTTGATTTTGATCCGAACGTGATCGAAAGAGAGATAATAATCTTTTCGTGCTCCAACCATAGTCATTCATCTGACGTTCACGTTCTATGGGATGTCACACAATCGTAGCTCTCTCGTATCCATGCGAAAACAAAACGTACAAACGTATGGTATAATCTACGCGTGTTATATATTCGTATGTACGTGTGTGTACGTGTGTGTGTGTGTGTGTGTGTGTGTGTGTGCGCGCGGGCGCGTGAAATCCCTAACCACGTAGTCAAGAGTTGCGTTAGCGTGCGTGAAATAGCTTTAGCCCGATCGATAAAAGTACCATAAAATCTTTCTATAACCACGTAAGACTACGTGGTAGTTCTCCATAATGCTAGTGACTTTCTTTTCTCTCTCTCTCTCTCTCTCTCTCTTTTTTTTTTCATTATTCTATCGTCGAAGCAGGTAAATAAATTAAAGGCCTCTCCCCGGCTATCTATGAGTACTTGGTAAAAAGTTATTAGCTCGTTGAATTGCGCCATTGCTTTGCAAAATGAGAGAGAGAGAGAGAAAAGGGATCCTTTATTTTTCTACTGTCGAGCTCGTATAACACGTCGTCTGAGCATTCTAGGTCACTCGGTAATTCCGTCGAATTATAAGAAAATTAGAGGCGCCTGTAAAGGGAACCGTGAAAGGTGAACCAATCGTATATAAGAACGTATTTACGTATTTATGTATGTGGTATATAACGTAGATACATACGTATCCACGTATCGATATTTATTCGTCTGTAGCGAGTATGTACGTAAATATATATTTATTTATCGTATATTTATCTCTGTTAACACGTTGACCGCAATGCAATACGAATTCGTGTGACAAGTACGAGTACGATCGATGGGGGTTGTTACCAAGTATGGTGTATATGGTTTCACATGGATTCATGTGATTCATCTGAGGGGGTGTATATACGGGCGGTTTATAGTTGTATCGTCTGATCGTGAATGATTTGAAAGTAGATATGTATACGTATTAATAAAATAATATTGAGACAATACAATAAGGTTGTGTTAATTGGATACGTGTTTAATTAAAAATAAATAAATAAATAAATAAATAAATAAACAAGAATAGGCGTGATCAGACATTTTAAGTGGTAACAATCAGTCGACCATATATGGTAGACATTTAAGTAGTACAAGTGAATCGTTCCTATGAGATCAGACATTTAAAGTTCACTGACATAATTGTTCCAACATTCTTGGCTTTTTAATGTTTTCAAAAGTCAGCAATTAATTCAACTTCTAATTCTTGCCTGACTTTTACGAAGAAGGTTTCGTTTTAACGAAAAAAAGGTTTAAACATGTCGATGACTTCTTCGCATTTTCGAATTTTCGACGAAGCTTTATTTTTATTTTTATTTTTTTTTTTTTTTTTTTTTTTGAAAAATGTATCATGTTTTCTTTCTTTTTTTTCGAGAATAATTAGTGTATAAAAATAACAATTTTCAATGTGATGTAATGTAACAATAATGATATAAATAACAATAACAACAACAACAATAATAATAATAATAAGAATAATAATAATAATAATAATAATAATAATGATAAGAAGATATATAAAAATATAATACTTAAAAGTAGTATGTGTGTGTGTATTATAATACATAGTTTTTGTTAAAAACATTGAAACGTTCGATTTTCTAATTACCTAAACGATTTCGATCAAATCGATTCCGATCGATTTGAGATAATTTCGAAAATCCTATTTAAAAAAGTGGATTCATCCGTACGAAAAAAAAAAAAAAAATACAGACCAAAATTGATGTCACGTTTTCATGAAATTTGACTTTTACTTTATGTCTCTAATCGTGATTATATATACGTATATGCATATTCTTTTTTTCTTTTTCAAGGACACTAACATAATTTCGAAAAAATCGAGTTTATGAGTAAACGAGTAAATTTTTATCAATTATGTAACGTCTCTCTCTCTCTCTCTCTCTCTCTCTCTCTCTCTCTCTCTCTCTCTTGCCCATTCGTTTTTCATACTTAGAGGTAAGAAAAAACCTGAAAGAAAAGAAAAGAAGAGAAAAGAAAAAAAAAGGAAGAAAATGAAAAGGGGAATATTAATCTGACCGTGCGAAAGTAAAATAGTCGAGGCGTGCTACTACACCAGGTATGTACGTATGCGATTAGTAACTAAGTAGTCGTTGTACATAGAACGTAGTAGTACAACAGCGGGAGACAAGAAGATTAATGTTATGAAATGAGCAAATTAGCATTATGCAAACTTGCATGTATCACCCGTCTGGGAAATAATTTAGAAGATGCACGAGGTGAAAGCGTTGCCGGGACATCGGAGAGCTTGGATCAATCTTGCCCGGTATATATCATTCGTGAGATTAGGTCGATGATCGAATCGGATCCTCGATCGAAATCTTTCACAGTGATTTATCTCCCGATCTTTTCCCTTTTCTTCTTTTATATTTATTTTTAATGAAAGTTCAAATGAGAGAGAGAGAGAGAGAGTGTGTGTGTGTGTGTGTGAGAACGAGAGAGACGTTTTTTTTCTATCAATAATGAAGTAACAAACATTATCTTCCTTTATGTTATTAATTTTATGACGAACGAATTTTTTTTTGTAAAATGCGACCCGACGATAGGCTGAACCCCAATATACCTATGTACATCTATATATTATATATATTATTTTTCTGACACTAAATATAGTAATTGTTGTTAATAATAAATATATACAAATAGTTTGTATGATATAAAAATGCTAAATACATTAGATAAGTATTATAGTATACATTGATATTATTTATACAATGTATACATTATATAAATAATGATTGATATGGCGTAGCACTTGTGTACTACATAATTCTAATATAACGATTAATATAATATATAATACAAATATAATAATTAGCAAGTATTAATAAATTGAAGCGCTACTAAATTGATAGGTACTTATTAAAGAAATAGAAAAAAAAAAAAAAAGGAAAAAACCATTCCAATTTATTCGAAAATTAAATTAAGATGGGTCTCCAGAAGCGGCAACCTCCACGTGGTGAGATCTGGGTCGATATTACTTGCAATATATCGAGATCTAATGTGATGCAAGTACTATCGGGCGAATGGCTGCTTATTTCAATGCGTTTAAAAAATCTTTTCTTTTGATTTCTAACTAAAACTTACATTTTCACGATCGAAAGTACTTCAATAGATAGATACGATCGAGATACAGTAATATTGTACAATAATTTCTTATAAAAACCCATTGAAACATTTTTATTTACTTCGTTATTCTCGTTTGTTCTTATTCATTCACACTTATCCTTACACTCATTCTTTTCTATTCTCATTTACTCTGTTTTTTCTTTTTCCTTTTTTTTTTTTTAATTCTTATTTACGCTCTTCGGGTTAAATATCAAGTCGAGTAGTAATATCGGAACTAATATGGCTGCTTAAATACGCTTTAGCCATTCGTATAAATTTAATTGGATCTAATATGTATAAAATTAAAAATTCGAGAAGTACGAATTTTGGATTTCTTTTTTTTTTCTTTTCTCTTGTCAGGCGCACTATTATTTCTTTTATTTATTTTTTTTTTTTTTTACACAAAATTTCTACCCAACGCGCAATAACTCCCGATTGTTAGGTTATGAGCGATAACCTAAAAGGAAAATTTACAAACCGACACAACACGATCTCATAGCGATTATAGTGTTGTTTCCCCTATTGCGCTTGTAGTTCGCATTTCGTCCGTATCTGTCGCTGAAGTCGCGTATAGTCACCGAGAGGGGAGAAAATGGCGTAAAGTTTCAAAAACGTTATACAGGTTTCAAAATCGTATAATTTATGATAAATATGTATCAGTGTATACGGGTTTGTCAAAGTAACGACTATGAGAATGATTTTTTTGTTCTTTCTTCTTTTTTTTTTTTTTTTTTCAACTGACAGAGACCAAGTCACGAGGAATCGATTTCTAATCGTCGCGTTGCGTCCCGACGTCTATTCGAGGTCGATCTGAAATCCGATCTTTTAGAGAGGGGCTCGGTACCAATCGTAACGGGCTTGACGGTTACACGGCATTTCACTTAGAGAAACAATTATCTATCTGTGCGAATGTTGGATCGAAGCAAATGCAAAGAAGGAAGGAAGGAAGGAAGGAAGGAAGAAAGAAAGGAATGAAGGAAGAATCAGAATCAGGTTCAGTGGCCTCGATAGGAGAACGGCCTTCTTGCATCTTCAACGTGTTTTTCTCAGTACAAAGTTGGTCCAAGGTCATAACGAGAGAAACGGAGAAAAAAGAGAAAGAGAGAGAGAGAGAGAGAGAGAGAGAAAGAGATAAGAGCGATGATGGTTCCTCGATCCTCGTATGAATCGACCTCCTCACGGAAGGCAAACTTCAGTGTTCGCAAATATTGAATCTTTGCGATCGGTCCGCGATGGTACTTTGTGAAGAGGCACACACAAATTGCCGAGTCAGAAAATAGAAAGAGAGAGAGAGAGAGAGAGGGAGAGAGAGAGAGAGAGAGAGAGAAGAAACTTTGCAATGAGAAAAGAGCCACTCGAATGTTATGTGCATGATGGAGAGTCTTTGGAATGATTTTGGGTATATTTTTTATCTACGTCTCTCTCTCTCTCTCTCTCTCTCTCTCCCCGTCTCTTTCTCTATCTATCTGTCTGTCTCTGACTCTCTCCACGCGCTCGTGTGCGTGCGTGTATATGTATGTTTGTTAGGTACTCGAGGACAAGCTATATTTTTCATGATTTTAGTGAATACTTTAATCCCAAGGTAATCGTATTTTTCTACCTCTTTGTCCCTATCTTTTTGTTTTTGTTTTTTTAATATCTTAAATGAATCCATTTATAAATTCATACTTGTGATAAAATTCTCATCGTAATCGTTGCCTCAATGAAGCCTTATTATTATTTTTCAATATCAAACATCTCGGCCTTTTCTTATAATTTTATATCGTGGAACATCGCTTTTCTAAATTTTTGTTCTTCCTGTTTTCACTTTGTTTTTTCTTTTTTTTTTTTAAGTTCATGAAGGATCGATACGAAGATATTTATCGAAGATAAATTTATGGATACTCGTTAAAGAGTATCAAATCTAATTTCGCAATTTTCTTTTTCTTCCTTCTTTTCTTTTCTTTTTTTCTTTTTTTCAATCATCGATGACAAATTTTCGAATCCTCGTGTTATACGTGTACACGTATAACAAACACAAACATATGAATATCTATCGCAAAATGGTCGTCACATCGAAAGGATCATTAACGTGAATGACTCGGCTCATCTCGAATTTTTCTTTCGGTTCTACGCGAAAAGTAAATTCGTTGGCGCCACAAAGATGAGAAGTACCAACCTCGGTCCTGTAAATATTGAATATTCGTACATTTACCGGTCTCGCTTGTCACCGATTTCTTCGATTACATTATCCTCTTTCGTTTTTCGATATTCGTTAGCCGGTGAAATCGACTTTTACCATAGAACTGAAGTAAATACGTAGTTAATTAACATCGAAATGAATTGTATAATAAGGTATTGGGAGATGACATAAGAGGATTTAAAAAATGAAAGAGTAAGATTTAAAGAAAGAGAAAAAGTGCTTTTTTTTTTCTTTTTTCGATGATTAAACTTTGCTAGACATTTTTTTTATTCTTTTCTTTTGCCTAATGACTAATATTTTGGAATTTTCTAATATCTACGCTACATACGGATAATTAATAATAAACGGGTAAGGTAGATTAGCTGTATCCTTGTGTGATTGTATGTTCAAAACTGGAAGAACTAGGAAGAGCTTTTAGGTACTTCGCTTGGTTCTTCACAATGTCAACTTGGATCTAACAAGCACAAGGACAGAAACAGCTGCCAGGTTTAGTGGATGGTCGAGAACTGGAAGAACTTGGTGAAGCAGAGCTGCTGGATGCTTCAGAACTGGAAGAACTTGGTGAGGCAGAGCTGCTGGATGCTTCAGAACTGGAAGAACTTGGTGAGGCAGAGCTGCTGGATGGTTCAGTTGGTTCTTCAGAACTAGAAGAGCTTGGTGAGGCAGAGCTGCTGGATTCATCACAAGGTTCAGCTGAGCTGCTAGATCCTTCCGTTGGTTCTGCAGAACTGGGAGAACTTGGTGAGGCAGAGCTGCTGGGTGCTTCAGAACTAGAAGAACTTGGTGAGGCAGAGCTGCTGGGTGCTTCAGAACTGGAAGAACTTGGTGAGGCAGAGCTGCTGGGTGCTTCAGAACTGGAAGAACTTGGTGAGGCAGAGCTGCTGGATGGTACAGTTGGTTCTTCAGAACTGGAAGAACTTGGTGAGGCAGAGCTGCTGGATTCGTCACAAGGCTCAGCTGAGCTGCTAGATCCTTCAGTTGGTTCTTCAGAACTGGGAGAACTTGGTGAGGCAGAGCTGCTTGGTTCTTCGCTTGGTTGTGCAGAGCTGGAAGAACTAGGCGAGGCAGAGCTGCTTGGTGCTTCACTGGGTTGTTCAGAGCTGGAAGAACTAGGCGAGGCAGAGCTGCTTGGTGCTTCACTGGGTTGTTCAGAACTGGAAGAACTAGGTGAGGCAGAGCTGCTTGGTGCTTCACTGGGTTGTTCAGAGCTGGAAGAACTAGGTGAGGCAGAGCTGCTTGGTGCTTCGCTAGATTCTTCACAGGGAGTAGATTCGGAAAGTGGCGAGGCAGAGCTGCTTGGTGCTTCACTGGGTTGTTCAGAGCTGGAAGAACTAGGCGAGGCAGAGCTGCTTGGTGCTTCACTGGGTTGTTCAGAGCTGGAAGAACTAGGCGAGGCAGAGCTGCTTGGTGCTTCACTGGGTTCTTCAGAACTGGAAGAACTAGGCGAGGCAGAGCTGCTTGGTGCTTCACTGGGTTGTTCAGAACTGGAAGAACTAGGCGAGGCAGAGCTGCTTGGTGCTTCACTGGGTTCTTCTGAACTGGAAGAACTTGGCGAGTCAGAGCTGCTTGGTGCTTCACTGGGTTGTTCAGAACTGGAAGAACTAGGCGAGGCGGAGCTGCTGGATTCGTCACAAGGCTCAGCAGAGCTGCTAGATGCTTCAGTTGGTTCTTCAGAACTGGAAGAACTAGGTGAGGCAGAGCTGCTTGGTGCTGGACTGGGTTTTGCCGAACTGGAAGAACTAGGTGAGGCAGAGCTGCTTGGTGCTGGACTGGGTTTTGCTGAACTGGAAGAACTAGGTGAGGCAGTGCTGCTTGGTGCTGGACTGGGTTTTGCCGAACTGGAAGAACTAGGTGAGGCAGAGCTGCTTGGTGCTGGACTGGGTTTTGCCGAACTGGGTTTTGCCGAACTGGGTTTTGCCGAACTGGGTTTTGCCGAACTGGGTTTTGCCGAACTGGATGTACTAGGGGAGGCAGAGCTCGATTTTCCTCCTCCTCCTCCTAAAGATCCTGAAACCGATCCAGCTGCTGAACCCGATACTGCTCCTGAACCCGCTCCTGCTCCTGAACCCGCTCCTGCTCCTGAACCCGCTCCTGATGCTGCTCCTGAACCCGCTCCTGATGCTGAACCCGATCCTCCTACTGCACCCGATGCTGCTCCTGAACCCGCTCCTGATACTGAACCCGATCCTCCTAGTGCACCCGATCCTCCTAGTGCACCCGATGCTGCTCCTGAACCCGATGCTGCTCCTGAACTCGATCCTGCTCCTGAACTCGATCCTGCTCCTGAAGCTGCTCCTGCTGCTGAACCTGCTGCTGAACCTAATCCTCCTATCGAAATTCCTCCTCCTATTCCGATTCCTCCTCCTATCACAATCCCTCCTGACCCAGGTACTGATCCTGGACTCGATCCTTTACTTGGTCCTGCTGGTGAAGTGTTACTAGATGGTTTGGTTGAGGGTTTAGTACTGGGATGAGCGGCTGGTGTAGAGCTACCGTATGGTTTGGGTGAGGGTTTAGTGCTTCTCGATGGTGTTGGGCGTACGGTACTAGGAGAACTAGGTGGTTTAGCGGTACTGGATGGTTTGGTTGGGCGTACAGTACTTGGAGTACTTGGCGATTTAGTGCTTCTCGATGGTGTTGGGGGTACGGTTCTAGGAGAACTAGATGGTTTAGAAGTACTGGATGGTTTGGTTGGGTGTACAGTACTGGGAGTACTGTGTGATTTAGTGGTGATCGAGGGTTTGGTTGGGTGTACAGTAGTGTGAGCTGAGGTAGGCTTTTTAGTCGTAGTGGAAGTAGTTCTATGTCCCCAAGGGAGAATTGGAATTGGAACACGCCATGGAATATGTCCAAACCATCTATCATCAAATCCTGCACTCACTCCTGCTTTCACTCCTACTCCTGCTTTCACTCCTGAATTTCCATTTATTCCTGCATTCCCATTTGTTCTTATACCAACATTTATTCCGTTCTTGCCCACAGATCCACCTACACCTGCATGTAGATCTGCGTTGATCCCATTAC
>OU426852.1:7830541-7840541 GCA_911387685.1 Dolichovespula media | reverse complement strand
GAATAGAAACGGACAGCGAGAAAATAAACGATACATGCGTGAACAGAAAAATCTCATGATAATAATTAAATAATACATTTAGATGAACGCAAAGATTTCTGATAAGAAACGGAATATAAACTATACGGCCTTGAATGCCCTTATCAATCGTCTCCGTGCTTTCTACGATATCGGATATCACTTTTCACACGGATATTATGTATATCAGTGTTGGATGATTATCATAGAATATATTTAATATGTTTAATTGATTGCATAGTAAGATTTAGAAAAAAAAAAGAAACAAAAAAGTTCATTTCCGATATACACGATAGATTTAATTACAGATCGATTTATTAATCATTTATTAATCAAAATATAAATATAATCGATTTATCGAATATCGAATTCGACTGATTTTTATAATAACTTTTACTTTCTTATTTATATTTTGAAAATATCTGATTTTTAAACATATATATATATATATATATTCGGTTAATTAAACGATAAAATGTCGTCGCGACGATTTCATCGAAAGTAGGAAAATTTCCATGACGATTAAATGTTACAGGCGAAAAGAAAAATATATTTCATCGTACAACATAATATTAACATGAATCAACAAATTATCCAATTCCAATTTAATACTTGAGAATACATCATTTCGAATTAATAATAACACAATTGAAAGACATTTCGATCGTTAATCGTTAATAATTAATTGAATTATCGATTAACGAGACGTGTCTTCCTGGTTCTATAAGATGAATAGCTACGTACGTACGTACATACATATATACATACATATATACATACATATATACATACATACATACATACATACATACCAATATACAACTAAGCAAAAAGAAGAAGGTGAGCCAATATAACGAGATGTTTACGATAGTGGAGGACCACACACGACGAAACGGTGTTCGCTACGGGTACCCATATCGATCGTTTACATTAATCGACCAATCGTACACACTCGTGTAAAATTGCATTTGTGCACATACACTCACTCTTTCTCTCTCTCTCTCTCTTTCTTTCTCCCCTTTCTCTCTTAGTTTCTTTCTTTCACGCGTTACATTACGTTCTCTTAGACGCGTTACAGCGTAACGTGTAAGTAACCTTCCCTCTCTCTCTCTCTCTCTCTCTCTCTCTCTCTCTCTCTCTCTCTCTCTCTCTCTCTCTCTTTCTTACAAGTTGTTACAAATTACGCGATACAAGGAACGGCAAGCTAATGTGTGCGGAGTCTTGTACGAGAAGAGAACGATCGAGCTTGTGTCTTCTACGTAAGGTTTTGAATATCTATGTATATGTATGGATGCATGTATGTATGTATGTATGTTGTATGTACGTATATGTACGTACATATATATATATATATATATGTGTGTGTGTGTGTGTGTGTGTCTCTTCTTGGCACACTAATTAGGACATACGTGCTGACTTATCGCGACATTACATCGCAAGGAACGAACGTGATCGAGATAAAGATTGAATTGCATCGCGTGCATTTATCATGCTATTTTCTCTCCTTCCTTTTTCGCGGATCATTGCGCCTTACGTGCTAGCATTATTCGATAGTACCCTCGGTCGAATGGATCGATCGATCGGTCGATCGATCGATCGATCGAACGTATCGAACGGATCGAATGGATCGAATGGATCGATCGATCGAACGAACGAACGAACGAACGAACGAACGAGCGAAAGAGCGAGCGAGCGAGCGAGCGATCGATCCATTCGATAGATCGATTCATTCGATCCACTCGAGTCCTATCCTTCTTATGGAATCGACACGGTGTACGTGCGTTTATGTACTTTTAATACGCGCGTATTCGGTTATCTAATTTTCCCTTTGTTTTTATTCTTTTTTATTTTTTCTTTTCTTCCTTCTTCTTCTTTTTTTCTTTCCTTTTCATTTTATTTCAATTTTCTGACCGCCTCGACCGAGTTTAGTGTTAGATCTTAACGTTTGGAATTTGGATCGACACACTTGGGATTGTAGTGTCGACGATAGAAACGATGGGAATGTTCTTTTTTCTTTTTCTTTTTTTTTTTTTTTTTTTTTCTTGTTTTCTGTTTAGAATTTTTGTCGCCGGTGTACTATTTTCGTTTCAGAACTTTTTCTTTTTTCGAGTGATGTATTATTTCGGCCTGATCGAAAAATTGTGTGAAAATGTTCGTGTTGGAAGAAGATTTTTTTTCTTTTTTCTTCTTCTTTTTTTTTTTTTTGGAAACTCGTTTCGTAAGTTTCCAATGTTTCAAAAGTTTTCGAGTGACGTATTAGTTCGGTCGGATCGAAAATTGAGTGAAAATGTTCGCGTTGGAAGTTAGAAGATATTTTATCTTTTTTTTTTGTTTTTTTTTGGAAACTCGTTTCGCAAGTTATCAATGTTTCCAAATTTTTTCGAGTGATGTATTAGTTCGATGAGAACGAAAATTTAGTGAAAACGTTTGTGTTCGGGGTAAGAAAATAATTCTTTTTTTTCGAAATTTGTTTCGCAAGTTTCCATTTTGTTTCAAAAATTTTTCTTTTTTAGTGACGCATTAGTTCGATCGGATGGAAAATTGAGTGAGAATGTTTGCCTCTGCGGTAAGAAAATTACGTAAGTTTCTATTTCAATTGAAATATTTCGCGAGTGACGTTATTAGTCACGTTTAGATTGAAACTAGACAGTGATATTGTAATTTCGTGTTAAGTAGTAATAGAAAATATTTTTTAGAAATAAATTCTTCATCTCAAAGTCTTTCTCTTAATCTTCCACTTTTTCATTTTTTGTTTGAAGTATCACATTTATTAGACTTCGTTTAGATCGAAATTTGAACAGAACGATTTTGGTCGAAAATAGAAAAAAAAAAAAAAAAAAATAGACGAAATATTTCGTAGATTCCTTCCTTTCTTTTTTTTTTTTTCTTTTTCTATTAAGTCCCTCAGACCCGTTCAGATCAAAATTGTCCCGCGTTAGAGATCGAAGGAGATATTAATAATAATAATAATTATTAATAATAATAATAATAAAGATAATAGTAATAATAATAATAATAATAAAAAGAAAAAACATAAAAAAAATAAATAAACAAATGAATTAAAGCGAAACAAAAATAATAAAATAGAAAAGGGGAAAGAGGGAAATAACAGTTATCGTGGTTGAAGTCGAAAATGATTATATCCGAATCGCTTAGAAATTTTTCTCAAATGCGTAGCGCCTTCTGATCATCGAAAATAATATTTAAGCGAGTCGGTCGTGCAAAACAGAGGGGAAAAGATCGGAAAGAAAAAGAGAGAGAGAGAGAGGGAGAGATAGAGATAGATAGAAAGAGAGATAGATAGATAGATAGATAGAGAGAGAGAGAGAGAGAGAGAGAGAGATCGTTCCTTAATCTCTCCAGATGAAGATTCTTCTCTGATGTTCATGATTATCTCTCCTTCTCTTTCTATCCTCGTACAACTCGGAGGATCATAACATGGCGGAATTACAAGGGCCGAGAGGCGACGAAACCCTTTCGACAAGAAAAAGGGCCGTCACTGAAGAAACTCGATCCTATTTTTATTTCCCAGGTTGGTGTGGTATTACGGCACGATCGGACCGATAAGAAAATTTCTTTTAAAACGAAAAATGAATTTGCCAAGAGAATTCTACTCTCGTACACTCGAACGAGCAAATTTTGTCGTTAAATCGTACTTTATAATAATATCATTCGTTATTATCACGTAAATATATACTTTGACAGATAAGAAACAGAATATTCTAATCGATTCATGAATCATTCTTATTTTATATATTTTATACTAATCCGTTAATAATCGTCGTGTAACTATTATCATTTTATTTTCTTGCATCGTATCGGACAAAAATAGGAAAAGAATTATTTCTAATCGTTATTAATTGCCCGTTACTAATCACTAATATTCATTCTTACAACGAAAACTTTATCGTTTGATTGGATTTTATAATCATTCGTAGATAGCAAGTGTGTATATATATATATATATATATATATATATATATATATATATATATATATATATATATATATATATATATGACGACAAATGGAAAGACGAATTTCTAATCGGTTGATTCTAATCATACTGCGAATCATGTACCGATTATATATTATATTCTAATCTAATAATTAATGTATCTTAAATTATTTTATTTCTCGTATCATATAAGATAGAAATAAAAGAAAATATATTTCTGATCGATAACAATTATTTATTTCCAATAACAAATTTTCATTCTTACATTCGATATAAATTTTATCGTTGGATCTTATTTTATAATTATTTCGTGGACGGTACATACGTAAGCGAAGATAAATAGAAAAACAAAATTCTAATAGGTTGATACTAATCATATTACGAATCGTTCCAATCATATATTTTATTCCAATCTAATATAATTATCGTATCTTAAATTATTTTAACTTTTCTTATCTTATCGTGCAAAAATAGAAAGAAAAAAAAAAAACAAACATTTCTAATCGTTAACAATTACTCGTATCTAATATGAAAAAATTATCATTCTTACATTCCAATGAAAATTTTCTCGTCCGCTAACGCATTTTACAATCATTGATAGATATACGTTGACAAATGGAGACACAAATTTCTAAACAGTCGCGTCTAATCCGCTCATGAATCCTTCTAATTACGTATTCCAAATTAATCTGTAAACAATTGTCTTGCGTCAGATCATTCCCTTTCTTTCGTGTTACGTCGGACAGAATTCAAAAGAAAGAAATATCTCTGATCACGAACGATTAGTCGTTCCTAATCACAAATTTTCATGGAAAAGAATTTATCGATATTCTCGCGTCCCATGCTCATTATATCGAATAGCTAACGAAATCGGGGTGGGGGAGGGGTAGGTGGGAGGAGGAGGAGGAGGAGGAGTGGTGGGGAGGTGGTGAGGGTGGGGGCAGTGGTCAGGGTGATATAGAAAAAAAAAAGAACGTTTAATCATCGAGGATTATTAATTCCCTTTCCAATTCAATAATCTCGTTCGATCTTACTGATATAATATTTCTATTTGTCAAAAAAAAAAAAAAAAAAAAAACAACCACGCAAAAAAAAGAAATAGAAAAACTTTTCGTTCGCTCGCATAAATCGAATCCGATTATTATTCGATCGAATAATGCAAATTAGTCTAATCATACGTTTGCGTTCTACAATGCGTTCTACAATGCGTTCACATACAGAATGCCTACATACGTTTAGGATCATAATTTCTAAGGAGTGATTAGATAAACTACATTTGCACATTCAATCGCACTTGCGTACGCGCACGAGCAAGCTCACACGCACGCTCACACGCACAAATAAACGCACTAACATCCCCGTGTGTCGGATTTAAGGGCGTCTCGCGTTACGTCCGGCTCCGGGGCTTGGAATTCGATCACGACTACATTCTCGTTATCTCGTTCCGATTCGAAGCAGGTCGATCGAGAATCGATCGAAGGAAAACACTTGACCCGTGAAACGTACGACCGGCGCCATCGGCCGATTCTTCAAGCGCTTATATATAAACGCAAGTAGATACTAAATAAAGTGTGTTAGTAGCCGTGTTATATATATATATATATATATATATATATATATATATATATATTTTAAGCGTTAAAACCTTTCGAAATCGTCATGCGCATAAATATCGTATGGACGGCGTTATATGACTTCATATATTTCTTCACGCGTTATCGGACATTCGAATTTCTTCGATTATTTAAATAAAACGATATTGAGCCTCGTGCGATAGGAAGTCAGGGGGGGATGGGGGGGTTGACTTTAATCGATACTTAATGAATTTCTTGCGAATTTACACACATACAGTATAATATATATATATATATATATACACACACACGCACAAAGTAAATACTTATATTGCCTTTATATATACAACATAAAAAATTATATATAAAAAAAAAGTTATGATATACAGTAAACCAAAAAAAAAATAAATATATATATATATATATATATATATTGCATATACGTAAGACGAAATAAACGATAAACAATATCGTGACGATGTATATACGTACATGTGTATATACATAAAATACATCGGATACCAATAAAATAAAATATTGCATATCGGTATACGATAAATAATATATGCGTATATTACTTTAGTGGGTTGGATTAGACCGCTGGCATTATAACTACATAATAAAGACGAGAGGTAAGACTAATGACGGCAAAGTGGAGGCACGCATTATAGCGGAGCAGCACGTAACGACGACGTAACATTAATCAATGTCCCTTTTCATCCACGTGCGTGCATACGTGCGTAAATACGTGAGTCCCCATATATATACGTGCGTACATGAGCTCGTACGTGTATATATATATATATATATATATATGTACATACGTTTACGTTACATCCTACGTACTTGCTGTTTCCTCTCTGTGTGTTGTGTGTGTGTGTGTGTGTGTGTGTATGCTCGTTCATCCACGCTTCTAGTTGCCGCTTCTACTCGACGCACCTCGTTTGGCTCACAAAGAAGTCATTGCCTCTTCTAGACGAGCTTCCATGAAAAGCTCTCCCTCTCCTCTCTCTCTTTCTCTTTCTATCTATCTATCTTCTATCTTCTATCTATCTATCTACCTATCTATCTATCTCTATCTCTTTCTTTCTCTTTCTCTCTCTCTCTCTCTCTCTCTCTCTCTCTCTCTCTCTCTCTCTCTCTCTCTCTCTTTTCCCTTCGAGTGTGTCGCTCTCAACTATTCATTCGTGCGTAACGACGACACTACGACGATGACTACTACACAACGAGGACGACGACGACAAAGGTAACCGATTAGGTTTTCACGTTAATTACGATGCAATCCTTGGAGAGAGAGAGAGAGAGAAGGAGGAGGAAGACATAGAGTCAGGTCGGATTTATTAATTAATCGGTCTCAATATTATTATCATCGATGAATTAGACGTGTACGATTTGGTTCATTCTAATATCGATTTCTTCTTTTCTCTGTATTCTTTTTTTTTTGCCTTTTTTTGTTATTACTTTTTATTTTTGGGAAAAGGGGATTTAAAAGAAAGTTCACTAGACGAGTCGTAGTAGATCGTATCTCCATTAATCTTTATCGCATCGAGGATGGTATAGGAACGTGATCGATAATAAAATCGAATTAATCGATCGGATCATCAGCATCAGCATCATCATCATCATCATCATCATCATCATCATCATCATCATCATTATCATCATCACCATCATCATTGTCGTATAATCGAGTCGTCCGAGCTCGATCGTGTTACGAAACTTTTATTTTCCTTTTTTTCTTTTTCTTCTTTTCTTTTCCCCTTCCCCCATCCCTCTCCCTCCGCCAATCGACGAATTTTGACCTTCTTCGTGATATAACGACACCGATATTTTCGGTGAAAGACGAGCCTGATATTTCTTCTTCTTCTTCTTCTTCTTCTTATCCTTCTTTCTCTTCCTCTTCTTCTTCTTTTTCTTCTCTTTTTTTTTTCTCTTCTTCTGAGGTGAAACACCCAAGTGAATTCGTTTCAAAGTAGTGCGGTCAGATTAACCGCTTCGCATTCCTATCTTGCATTCCCTTGGTCGCCATGTAAACCGGATTCGGCAAGAAAATGCGTAGCTTGTTCCACCCGAAAGAAGATTCATCGAGTGAAAAAAGAATAAGAAAAAAAGGAAGAAAAAGAAAGAAAAAGAATAAAAATAAAAGGAGAAGGATAACGTAAAGAGTAAGAAAGAGTTAGACGGAGAGAGAGAGAGAGAGAGAGAGAGAGAGAGAGAGAGAGAGAGAGAGAGAGAGATAGATAGAGATGGGTTGGGGGGAGAACGAGGGGGTGGGTGGGTTAAGCAAAGACCATGGAATACCAACGAGTGCCTGGGCTTCGCATTTCGAAGCGTTATCACACGACGAAAGAATGTTAGAAATGTTTTCTCGATCGTTTCGTGACTTTTTTTTTTTGCTCCTCCCTTTTTTGCCGAGGTTTACCACAGTCCGATTTATTTATTTCGCCATTTTATTTCATTCCGTCTGTACGTACGTACGTATGTATGTATGTGTATATGTATGTATGTATGTATGTATGTATGTATGTATGTATGTATGTATGTATGTATGTATGTATGTATGTATGTATGAATGTTTGTATGTATGTATGTATGTATGTTATGTACGTCTCGTAGTTTCTCTTTATATATACGTTATTAATGACGATCGTCATTTCTATTCGTAGTAATAACTTTTTTTTTCTTTTTTTTTTATATATATATACCCGTGAACATATTTAATTTCACAAATAATTTCTCGTTGATCGTATGGATCTGTATATATAATATATATATATATATATGTACATATATTATTATAGTACTTATGTACGTTTGTAAATATGCTTGCGAGAGAAAAATTCAAATGAGATGTATATATCGTAAAATACTTTAAGAACGGTCGTAGTAAATAAATATTATTATTTATTTGATATTGATCATAGTTTAATATATATCCCGATATATTTGAACGTATACCATACGATCATTATCCCAATCGAAATTACGGATGGATAGAGACAACTGTGTTGAGGATAAAAGAAATAAAAAAAAAAAAAAAAAAAAAAAAATAAAAAGAAGAAGAAAAGAGAAAGAAATTAATCATCGAAATGAAGTAAATTGAAAGAAAATTAATGCGAAATTATACTGATCGAAAATGAATGTCTTTTCTTTTTTCACTTTTTTTCACTTATCTTTTAATAATACTTTACAATATTTAATACTTAATCGATGTTTACGTAGAAGGGAGATATAAATATATCGAATGATATTTTATCGTTATTGATTAATTTATCTGTATTATTAATTGTTATTGAATATTTATTATCATTAATATTAATAAATGTAATATATTTATATTAATAGATTTAATCTAATATTAGATTAATATATATATATATATATATATATATATATATATATATTATATATGTATATGTATATAAATATAATGATATAATACGAAGGAAAGAAAAATGTTTTCGTTCATGGTTTTGTCGACGTTCCGACGACAGAGTGCCACGACGTAGTTGACGGTGTTAATTTATCGAGCCGTTTGCTAATTCACCGCTCACGCGTCCAGGAACGTCGAGAAAGTGTGAATTATGGTCCCGCGACTCTCTATACTCTTACGGTGTTCCAATCCTTTTGAAAAAGATGCTGTGTGAGGGGGCGGAAGGAATAAGAGGAGGAGGAGGAGGAGGAGGAGGAGGAGGTTAAAGTGAAGTAAAGGAAAGGGTAAGAGGGGGTGGAGTCCCACAGGGCAGGGATACCGTAAAAATATCGTTCTATTTAATTTTTAATATCGTTTCGTTTTTTCATCGTACCATCGTTCTCGTAGTGATCGATTTCCTTTCTCTCTCGACCACACATTTCTCACATCTTTCTTCTCTTTTATTCCTTCCTCTTTTGTGTTCTTTTTTTTTTTTTTTTTTTTTGACTTCACTCGCCCATTTTTTCTCTCCCTTTTTTTCTTTTTTTTTTTCCCCTTATTTCTTTTCGTTCAATTCTCTTGTTCCTTCTTTTTCTTTTTTTTTTTGTCGAATTCACTCGCTAATTTTCTCTCTCTCTCTCTCTCTCTCTCGTTCGTCTTTTCTTCTCTCTCTCTTTTTCCTTCGTTTTTTTTTTCCCCCCTTTATTTCTTTTCGTTCAATTTTCTTGTTTTTCTTCTTTCTTTAATTTTTTCTTTGTACTCGTTTAATTGCTCGATTCCTTCGTTCAATTTTCCATCGATTATTTTCACGTTCCCTTTGCTCCTCCCCCTTAACAATTCGTTCGTTCTGTTTTTGTTTACTCCTTCCCGTCCCACCCCCCTTCCCCGTCTCGTCACCGTCCCGTGCCCTTTCTAATATACTTTTTTCATCCTACTCTTCCTCTCGATTCTCTCATTTCGTTCTCCCTTTCTTTTCCCCCTTCTTTCTTACTCCCCTTATACACATTTTTCCCTCTTCTCGTTCCTTTGCGCAATGAG
>OU426852.1:7808041-7825541 GCA_911387685.1 Dolichovespula media | reverse complement strand
ATATGGCCAAATATCTCCAACTAATCTTATTGGTTCTACAGGAAAATTAATCAAATAAAAATTACGAAGTTTTATGGTAAAAATTTCATATTTGTTTTCGATTATTTTACAGATGGCGCTGTTGTCAGCGATGCGGAAATTATAAGAATTTTTTTTCTTTTTTTAATAAAAATCGATATTGTAAGTCGGAGAACAGAAGTTATAATAAATGACAATGCGAATCCAACGAGTACCCACAACACCGTACGTCTTCAACGATATTTCATCGAGTTATCGTGACTTGAAATTTAATAAATTTTACTAACAGTCGTTAACAGCGCCCTCTGCGAAATATCTACAGTAGACATTTAATTTATAACCTCGAAATGTGGCAATTTTTATTCGTAACATTTAATTATAAAATCAATAGGCGAATATATCGTTTAAAATGAGACACGCACACACACACACTGTATATATATGTGTGTGTGTTTATGTATGCCATACACGGCACAGTTTTAAACGAGAAACTGTATCTCTCGAGTGATCTTTATCAATCTTGATTCATCGATAAATCGATTCGTATGTACATAGATACATACATATGTACATAAGATCGTAAATACTTATAAAACTTTCTCCAATGATCATTCATGCTAATTGTCATCCTACTCTTTGATTCGATACAGATAAAAAAGAAAGTAAAGTAAAGCGAGAGAGAGAGAGAGAGAGAGAGAGAGAGAGAGAGAGAGAGAAGAAAAATAGAAAAAAAAGAAAAACGCGGAAGACGACGATAAATAGGATTTAATCTCGTTGAAATTTCAATCGCGATTACTATCGATCGCGTTTAAGTTATCAACTAAGATTTATCCTACTTGGACCACCTTGGAGATACGTAACTTTTATCAATGCAATTGCATCGATCTTCCTCATCAATTTCTATCGTCTTACGTCGTATCGTACTCTTATTATTTAATTTGAAGAACTTCGAACTGATAATTATCTAAAGTGACCTAAATTGTATATATGTACATTCGTACATATAAATACGTTTGCGTACAAGTACGCATACGTATGAACGTACACATGTTCCTTCTTCTCGTTTCCTTTTTTTCTTTGTTTAATAATTACATTAATTCAATAATAATTATTTAATAATGTCAATTATGACAAATGGTACATTAATTAATATTATATTATAATGTAACGATTTATTTCGATATCATTTATAATATCATATTTTATTTCAATTGAATTAATAAGTTTTCGTAATTAATTTGAAAATTATTTCTTCTCATTTCATCGATTCTAACGCAAATAATTATTATTACATGGGTATAAAAAAATTACAATGCATGATCTTTTTAAATATTGAAAATTCTATTTCGTATTGAAAGCTTATTTTTATTATATATATATATATATATATATGCACCCACACATGTATATAGATCACTGTTTCATTTTTCTTATAACACTTATATCGTTCAAATTAATACGAATAATATTTGTAATAAATATCCACGTTACATCGATATATATTTCGATTAATCGAATAGTCTCGGCACCTACTTTTAGATTCGTGTCTCTGTCATCGGACCCACATTATTATCGAAATATAATTTTACAAAACACATTCACACACACACACACACACACATTTATATTAATCGTAAATAATAAATAAACAGAAACTCTTAGAAAAACCTTAAGTATCCGATATCCATCATTTTGTTTATCAACGGGTGACCCTTCGTCGGTCTCATTTACAACGGTTCAGGCTTATCTAAATTAACAATAACGATCGTTTACAAACGCTTCTAAGAACACATTAAAAACAGATCAGTTTTACTCGTGACTTGGTCGAGCAAAGAGAGAGAGAGAGAGAGAGAGAGAGAGATCGAGAGAGAGAGAGAGAGAGACAGTCATTTTATTGTATTTCGATGCCGAAGGTAAGATCCGGTCTTTTTGGATGACTCTATGGTATCTTAAATATTCACTATAACACGTACAATTTCGTCTTTAGGTTTTATTTCCGCTTTCTCTTTAAAACGCGAAAGACGTGGAATATAAGGGAAGGGAGAGAGAAAGGGCGGAGGAAGAGAGAAAGAGAGACAGAGAGAGAGAGAGAGAGGGAATGTAAGGAAAGTTCGACAAAGACAAAACCATCGTTGTTGAACCGACGCCGACTGGAAAACGAGATATATCTACAATGAATTCATCCACGTCCCACACTCGGCAGAGCCGTCGCAATAAAGTTTACGACAGTTAGAAACAGGGCCGGTGACTTTAGCCGCAGGACAGAGAAAGAGATAGGTAGGTAGGTAGGTAGAGAGAGAGAGAGAGAGAGAGAGAGAGAGAGAGAGAGAGAGAGAGAGAGAGAGAGAGAGAGAACTATGACCCTATGCTTTAGAAATCTCTAGAAAAAAAAGGAAAGATAAAAAAATAAGTAAGACAAAAATTCGAGCTTTAAATCATGGAGAAATCGGAGCTAACGCAACTTTCATATATATATATATATATATATATATATATATATATATAAATATATATATAAATATATATGTATGTATGTATGTATGTATGTAGTTATCATAGGTATATGTTCTTTTTTTATTATTATTATTTTTTATTTCTTTCTCTTCTTAATTCTTTTCCTTCTCTTTTCTTTTCTTTAAATGTACGATGCATATATCGATTATGAAATAGATAAGAAAAATGATATCTCCTTAACTCATTTGATCGGTGTAACTATTAATGTGTATTAATTTTAATTTAATAATTATTTAATTTCATTGATATCAATGAAAATTTAATGATATTACTTTCGTTCGGAACAATCGATTTGTTAAGCGGTTAATAACAAGTGAAGTATCGAGTACACACATATATATATATATATATATATAAAAATTGAATACAATTATAAATAATTAATACGTTATATTTCTTAATGTTGATTGAAGTAAAGATTGTAACGTTAATGACATACACCACAATAAATATCAATACGATCGATGATTTATAAAATAATTAAAGTTGCTATCACATACATACGTATCGGTGTATATATATATATATATATAAATATATATATAAATATGTATTTAGTCGTAATCGAAATCGTTTAGAGTCGAGTTTAAGGAAGGAAAAAGAAGGTTGAGAGTGAAAAGTTGAAATGTAGAAGAAAAAATTGAGTCAAGGAGAAAGAAGAAAGAGAAAAGAGATCGTGGATGTATTCCTTGTGAAGGGTAAAAAAGGGTTAAATGAAAGGGACCACGAAAGAAGAACCGGCCCTGTTAGGGTAACAGTATCCCATACTTACCGCAAATAAACTCTGTTCGAGTCGAAGGGTTCCCCAGCACATGGGACCCCGTATCTTTATCACCTGGTTTTATTGCGCCACCTTCGAACTGTCATAACCGACGTCTCGTCGTTGTCGTTGTCGTTGTCGTTGTCGTCGTCGTCGTTGTCATCGTCGTCGTCGACCTCGTCGTCGTCCTCGTCGTCGTAGTTGTGTCGTAGTCGTTTATTATTAAAATCGAAAGGAACGAAAAGAATCGTTCGCCCACGTGTTCGCCTCTACGAACATCGTCAGACTTCGAAGTCTTACCGATCGACGCTTTATATTACTTTAACACGCGGAAGGATTTAAACGTATACGATAATATCTGCACCTGAGAATAGGATTTAGAAATTGTTCAATGTTAAGTGTTCCATGTATATGCGTATATAGATTAATAAATCGTTTGAATTGAATCGAGGAGAATTATTTAAGAACGTTTACGTGGATATTTTAATTGGGGTGGGATTCTGATTTTTCTTTTTCTTTTCTTGTTCCTTTTTATTTTTTTCTTTTTTTAAATTTCCTCTTTCCTACCTTTTTAACGAAAAAAAAAAAAAATGAGAAAATAAAGATCTCCTCGTAATAATTTTCACGATAACAATAATTAATATCAATGACAATTGTATCGATGGCACGATGAAGTATTGATTGGTGTTATTCGATGTTACGGTCAAGTTCTGACGATAATGGATCGTTATTACGTTTATATATTATTTTTTTTTTATATCGAAATAAAATCAATTGTCGATATTATTCCAGATAGAAATAGTATTTATCTATTTTATCTTTATTTGGACTATTATTTTATATACAAAGATAGAATTTATTTAGAACATTAATCAATGTGGAAAGATAAAATTTATCCAAAATATTATATTTTACGTGGAAATAGGAACTATGATGTATATGGTAATATTTATTGTATATATATATATATATATATATATATGTGTGTGTGTATATTTCTGAATATTCAAAATCGATAAAAAAGAAGAAAAGAAAAGGAAAATACGAATATTATTTTATATACAAAAATAAAATTTATTTCAAAATATTATTTCACATAGAGAGATAAAATTTATCTACGATATTATATTTTATGTAGGAATAGAATTTATATAGAATAATATTTATCCTATATGTGTGTGTGTTAATGTATTTCTGTATATTTAGAATTGAAAAAAAGAAGCAAAGAAACGGAAAAAACGGATATTATTTTATACAAAGAGATAAAATTTATCTAAAATATTATATTTTTTATAGGAATAGAATTTACATGGAATAATATTTATTGTATATATATATATATATATATGTGTGTGTGTGTGTGTGTGTGTGTGTGTGTGTGTGTGTGTATTTCTGAATATTTAAAATCGAAAAGGAAAAAAAAAAGGAAACAAAAACAGGAAAAGAATCCTGTTATATCTTCGAAAGCAAAACGGAGATAAGAAAATACAACTTTAGTTGGATCGAAAGTGAGAGCGAAAAGGAGGAAAGGTACGGAGGAACTCGTCGGGTGTGTGGATTTAATTAAAATCCTGTTGAGCCGGGAACGTTTCGAGGATTTTTTTTTTTTTCTTCCTCAAGTATCACAGACAAGTGGACTTGCGAAGAGTAATAGGATAAAGTAGGTAGGATACGCACTAAAAGATGGAGAAGAAGACGAAGTAGATGAAGGAGTTAAAGAAGAAGAAGACGAAGACGAAGAAGAAGACGATGATGAAGGAGAGGAAGATGAAGATGATGATGATGAAGAAGAGAAAGAAGAAGAAGAAGAAGAAAGAGATACGAGTCATGGTAATAACTCATCTCACTCGAGTGAAATTTCCTCTTCGCGAAACGGTCGGGATCTAATTAATAGAAATTAATTGCGTTGACCCGCGAAGGAGGACTCCTCGTATATACGAGGATGCGCTCTCCCTCTTGAGCGTAGGCGTTGAGGATGCCGGAGGTCGAAAGAGTACCGAGAACTCGCCTACTCCCACCCCCCTCCCCCCTCTCCCTCCCTCCCTCCCACCCTCCCTCCCTCCCTCTCTCTCTCTCTCTCTCTCTCTCTTCTGCTTCTTTTTTTTCCTCTCCCTCTTTCTTTTGCATCCTTCGTAATCTCACTTCGACGAAAAGTTTCTCTCGATGACGCACACAACACACACGAAAGAGAGAGAGAGAGAGAGAGAGAGAGAGAGAGAAGAGCCCTTTCTTTACGAGCACTCTAAGTATAATATAATCGAAGGTGAGATCTCCTTCGTTTAGCTTGAAACTGTTAAATAGAAAGTTGCAAATTGTTTCATCGAAGATACCTTCTCTCAAATTTTCCATAACTCAATATTTATTATAACTCGTGAAAAATACACGATATCTATAATGTTTAAAGTTACGTCTTACGTTAAATTACGTCGACTGTATATAATGTAATTTTTTGTATAACGATTAATGATTATACAATTAATGTGATATTCAGGGAGAATTATTTTTTTCTCTTTTTCTTTTTACTTTGATGATTTCTTCCGTTTCAATGATTATTCGATTGTCGGAAGGAAAGTTTTTAATCGTTCGAACGCGACTTAAAGTTGTGTCCTTTATCGATCGTAACGAGTATATTGATACTGATTGTCGATTAATTATTACAATCGTATTTTATCAAGATTTTTCGTAATTAAGATTAAATCTCTATAGAATTATTTATTTGTATATCATGAATTTTAGTAAAAAAAAATTTACTGTACAGAATTTTAATATAAAGTTGATCGTACAGATTTTTATCTCTAACATGGTACTAACGTTAGTTAAAAATTTCTCTTACGATTTGACAGAATGTATAAAGAAAGGAAAAAAACGATTCAGCCCTAAAAAAAACGTACATACATATGAACGATACGATATTGACGTCAATCAAAAATTGTCATCGTATATTGACACTTTTCATACAAAAAAAAAAAAAAAAAAAAAAAATAATCGATTCATCCCTTACAACGTACTTATATACAATATGTACATACGTACATACATACGTAAGTAAACACGAATTAATTTAATTAACAAAAACTCGTTGTACAAAATCGCTGTATAAAATAAAAGAAAAAAAAAGCACTGTACAAAAATCACTGCACAAAGAGAAAAAGAACACAGTATACGTTACATTTATAATGATTACACATTGATTTACTATAACTCTAATCTTTGCGTTGTAACATAGATACAAACTTATATACATATACATATATACATAAATACATACATACATACATACATACATGCATACATACATACATACATACATACATACATACATACGATCATGAAGAAACGCGTGAAATCTCGACTTATACAGGGTGTCCCTTATATTAGATATCCTATCCCGTCGTCCGAGCAAACTCACGTTTATTTTAATTGGTCGATCTCGTGGTAAGGGTAGAAGTTTAAGCGAGTGAGTGTGATAGACAGAGATAGAGGTAGTGGTAGTGGTAGTGGTAGAGGTAGAGAAATAGAGAGAGAGAGAGAGAGAGAGGGTTCTGTGTGTGTGATCACCGCCGTCGTCGGCTAATTAAAAAGACGTTAGAGACACCTCGATCCTGCCGGCACATCGAGATGACAGGGCGAACCGAAGAAACCGGCCTCGAGGGCATTCCGCGAGGAGGAAAGCGAACGGTGAGAGAGAGAGAGAGAGAGAGAGAAAGAGAAAGAGAGAGGACCGAGATAAGAACCGGCAAGCGTCATCGAACTCGCAATCACCCTCGATATCGATCCTACTTCTTGCACGATCGATTTCTTCTTCTTCTTCTTCTTTACGACTTTCGTTCTCTTTATTATTCATATACACGGAATCAGATATTATTTATTTATTTATTTATTTATTTATTGAAGTATTTATTTATTTTCGTTATTTTTGTTCATATTAATATTTGTTATTATATATATTCATTATTATTATTATATATATATATATATATATATGTATTATAATTAATTTTCAAAAGCGATCTAAATGAATAGTATTTATATTTTATTTCGTTGAGTTTATTGTTTTTGTTTTCTTTATCTTTTCGTTTCCTTTTTTTTTTTCTTTTTAAATAAATTTATCGAAAATTTCTATATCGTTTATACGGTGCGAGAGATTTGTTCTTCTATTAATTTCTTTATTTATTTAATTATTTATTCATTAGGGAGGAAAAAAATATTCATTTTTTTTGTGTCCTTCCGTTAACAAAATATTACAAATTTGTCTTGTATTAGTTATTTCATATCGAATAATACAATAAATGAAAGTATATAAATAAAGTAAATTTGTTTAACATTACATCGATCTACACCATAATGTAGACACTAGTAAAAATAAAATATACATATATATATATATATATATATATATATATATATAGCTGACTATTACGACAATAATTTAAATGATATACAAAATATATAAGCATTTTTACGTTTATAACATTTGATTTGTTATCATATCAAAAAGATTGCAATTTTATCTCGTATTTCAATATAAGGATAAAGACTTGGATGTATCAATTGAAATTAGACAAAAAATTTACATATTAAATGTAATCACATATTCAATACTCTCTCGTATATCATAAGAACCAACTTCGTACTTTTATGAGGTGTATAAAAATCCAAGAAAAAAGAAAAAAGTGATATAATATCAATCGACTGTATCACCCGATTTATTCAGTTCTTCCCATGAATTAGAAAGAAAACGAATAAACAAACAAAAAAGAAAGAAATAAGAAACGAAGAAGCAAAAATGAATAGGAAAGAAACCCTTCAAAAAATATCGAAATAATAAGGTGATAAATCTTGAATACTTAAACATATCCGATATATAACTCATATAGACGATACATACATACATACATAAATACATACATACATACATACATACATACAATCATAAAACTGGTAAAGCCAAGTATAAAATGTATCCCGTTACTTATCTACCGTGCTACACATATAGAGTAGTCAAAGAAACCTTTTCGATAGGGAAACGAGCTCTGGTATTGAATTGGTACTCGCCACCGAGACTTTGATTTCTTTAGGATCGAAACGTAAAGAAGGTAAAAAGAGCAAATAGAAACCCCACGTAAAAACGAAAACAAATAGAAAAAAAGAATATATATATATATATATATATATGTATAAATAAAAAAAAAATAAAACACAAGAAAAAAAATATGTTGGTATCTAAGTAAGATAGTAGCGTAGGTTGGTGTTCTTCGGCAACAACAGCAGCAAGAGGAAGCAAAAGAGAGCATCAGCATCAGCAGCAAAAAAAGAAAAAAACAGAAAAAAAAAAAAAAAAACAGAAAGAACAGGAGGAGCTCGTGCGAACTTTATGTAGAAGTAGATACGTATGTACGTATTTATGTACGTACGTACGTATGTATGTATGGACTATATATACATGGTAGCGAAGGGAAAACGTTCGGTAGGGCTCGATGGAATGGGCCGGTTAAGGAGTAGGATCGTTTTCTGCCGGTAGTAAGGAGCCGATCCTTCGTTATCGGACATCGGGTTGGGTGCACCGGCCTCATCACGCCTCGGACCCCTCCCCAACAGGTCGACGGGCCCGGTACTACGAGTCCCAGCATTGACTTTGCTGATACGTGTTGGAGGGTGGGATGGGGAGGGGGGACTTTGCGTTAACCCCCACTTATACATATTTCTATCTTCTTCCTACCCCTACTCCTTTCCGCAGAATGTACCACTGCATCGTGATCTTATATATATATATATATATATATATATATATATATATATATAGGCGTTTGCAGTCAACGTTAGTACGAGCATCGATACTTGCTTCGAGTTATGCAACTATGTTGATCTCGATAGAACCAGCTTTTTTTATATTTGTGTGTGTGTGTGTGTGTGTTTGTGTACATATATATATATATATTTTTTTTCTGTCTCTCACTCTCTTTCTCTTTTGGATTAAAGTTTTTGAAGAGTAAGTTATATATGACTTCTCTTGGTATGTGTGTGTGTTCACTTGCATAGAGAGAAAGGAATAATAACAATAATAAAAAAAGAAATGTATATATACACATATATATATATATATATATATATATATATATATGTATATATATGTATATATATTACGAATTATCTCTTGATAGAGATTACGAGAACAGTAGAAATCCCCTTATGTTGGGTGAAACGAAGGTGTTCCATTTTAATAATGTCTAAAAACGTCTTCGCCAACACCTGGATCTGATCTAAGAAACCTGTAAGTGTTTGCTGCGAAAAAGAAAAAAAGAAAAAAGGAAACAGAAGGCACCTGGACGAGTCTGTAATCCGAGCTACAGACCGAGCTGATAAAGAGTTCTTCCTTCTCTTCTTATAGTATGGAATAGTATTGGCCGAGAGTTAATGACACTTTACTCAAGTCAAGGACATCTTTATATCGGAGATCTCCACTGTCTTCTGTGGAATTAACGAGAAAGAGAAAGAGAGAGAGAGAGAGAGAGAGAGAGAGAGAGGAATCTCGAAGGATGTTGGAAATGGTGGTAAAGGTGTGGTGATATATATATATATATATATATATATATATATATATTATTTTGAAAGAGTTAACTTAGTCACTGTTGAGGACTAATAATAATGTATTGTTTGTGAATGTAAGCTTTGCCTACCTTACCTACCTACCTACCTACCTACCTACCTACCTACCTACCTACCTATACCTATAACTATATCTAATACGTGTACCTATATCTATCTACATATCTAACTATGTACGTCGTTTAAAACTCTCATTCTCCTCTCTTGTCTTGGTCGTTGTTTTAGTGGTACTGGACTGTCCACGACGTGTTTGTCTTGCGGTGAGTGACTTGCAGACCGTTCCAGTCCAGCTTAAGAAGAGAAAACACGGACAATGCTGAAAATACTCGAGACCTGAGACTACGGCATCAATCTGTTCGAACAGTCTTAATGATACTTCCTTCGAAACCTTCTTTTGGTTTTCTTAATAATAATAATAATAATAATAATAATAATAATAATAATAATAATAATAATAATAATAATAATAATAATAATAATAATATATATATATATAACATCTAACGGTTATTTACAGAATGTTCCGCGTAACGGTCGCCATGATTTTTCTAGGGGTTTTCTGGTGACGTGTGAAAAAAAAAAAAAAAAAAAAAAAAAAAAAAAAACAATACTTAATACGAAAATGATAGTCGACCAATTGAACGTATGAAGATTCAAGACAAAAGAAACTTCTTTTTCAATTTAAAAAAATAATCACGCATAGATTTTCCTTAATTGCACTCGTTTACTTATCGGCGATGTAAGAAATTTTTACACGGTGTTGCAGATAGGCGATGCAAATCGAGTGTATGCAAATTCAAATGATTCGTGAGAAAAAAAAAAAAAAAAAAAAAGAGAAAAAAGGAAAAAAAATATACTCGACACGAAAATGATCGTCGACAAATCGGACGAATCAAAATTTGAACGAGAAAGATAAAAGGAATTATTTCATAAGGTATTCACATTTGTTGAATAACTCGTTTGATGAAATTATTGTAAACGTAATGGAAGGGCGAGCCTATCCATGTCGCCGATCGAATGGTTCTACGGGTTTATCACCATTAACATATTTATTTATGGGGGGAAGGGCGAGGGGAGGGGTAGAGAAGGGGTGGTGGTATTCGTACGGTCAATTGTGGTTACGAAACACCTGTAGGCAGCACACTCTATTCAAGAACATTCTGAATGTATAGTATGTGCTTTTAAGAACTATAGATCGCAATCCTTCATAGTATCGTGTTTTTCCATTGATCGATCGATCCTTATATTTATTCGTACGTATGCAAATAGGCGTTGGTACGGTGTTACTAATGTAATTATTGTCGTTCCTCGATTAGATAAAAAATGATGTACGAACCGAACCCCTTTCAAGATCTAATTAGTATGGAACAATGTCGTCAATGCAGTCGAGTATTATCAATATGATTGATTATGTCAATAATATAGTTTAAGAGAGGCGATCCTTTAAAAGTCCAATTGTTATCTCATTTCGTTAGGATGAAGGGGAGGAGGATCAATGTAAAATATATGAGATAAAATGTAGCCGATGTAATTAGGTATTAATCATTATGATTGATCAGGTATACAAACAAATGATGTACGGTCTGATCATTTCTTTTTTTTATTTTTTATTTTCTTTTTATTTATTTATTTATTTACTTTTTTTTCCTTGCGATCAGGCCGACGATTTAATATAATGCGAATTGGAAATAAAATGTTGCTCGAAGTGTACCATTATACAGGGTGTCTTACATTTTAAACGGTCAAATATCTCCGATCCCATGGGTTTTATAAAGAAATGTTTCGAATAATAATTTTATAAAATATCATTAAGAGTTCAATTAACACATGAATTATATCTTCTTTTTATCGATATATTAATCGAGTTATGATTGCTTATAGTCATAAAAAAAAAAAAAACTATGCAATCGCATTAATGCTTTAACTGCCGAAGGGTCACACAAAAATAAAGATGAATGAACATAAATAAATAAATAAATAAATAAATAATGAGGAATAAGAAAGAAGAATTGATTGATGAATTCGTAAATCTACAGATATTTACAGGAAAATTTGATCGTATTATTACTATTACACATTTGTATAAAAAGATTTGTCAAAATTTAAGTCGTCACAAATCGACGAAATATCTTTCTAATGGTACACTGTAAGTACTCGTTGGATTCGTAACGATATTCTCTATAACTTTCGTTGGATCGAAAATATCGATTTTTATCAATAAAAGAAAGAAAAATTAATAAATAAATAAATAAAAAACATTGTTATGACTTCATGACTTCCGTATCATGAAAACAGCTGAAATCCTTTATGAAATAGCTGAAACGAAACATATAATAATAAATCTCTTTTCCGAAACACAAGAACATTTATTTGAAAGATTTCTTTATAAGATCGATAGAATCGATGATAAATATATATATATATATATAGCTGTAACGTTTAAAATGAGACAACCTGTAACTAGTTACTTACTTATTTACTTACTTAAGTATGTATGTATGTACATATACGCATGTATTGTCATCTGATAAATGTACCCTTGTCGTTCAAGGTCAACAGGTTCGAATCTTCGAAATGATGGAGTTTCGAGTTGTAAAATATCGAAACTATTCGATCATGTGAACTCTGTGAAGTCAGCCGAGGAGGGTACGAATATAACGGGTGTAAAGAACAATGAGAAATTGGGGGAAGTGTGCCAGAGATCAGTTCGACCTGTGTAATACACGAACGTGCCTCATCGGAATGGTACACGCCTTCGGCCGATCGAGTTCCTTAGTCGTAATATCACCCACACAGGTTACAACTTACGGTGCTGGGGTATCACATAGCGATACCGTAAGCAGCAATATGGGCGGGCACGTGCACGCGAGTTTCTCGCCGATGAAAACAACGGCCGCGGCACACATATTATTAATTATCATAATTATTACTCTTTCACTCTCTCTCTCTTCTTCTCTCTCTCTCTCTCTCTCTCTCTCTCTCTCTTTATCTTTTTCTCAGGACAGTTATATAGTCGAGTAAAAAGTACTCTTGGATTTTTCGTCGCTTTCGTCATCGGATTGTATGCGGACGAAGTGATCGTAATTATGTCGACCTCAGACAGGCTGACACACACACACACACACACAGACACACACAAACATATCCATACGCACACGCACAGATGGAGATAGAGAGAGAAAGAGAGAGAGAGAGATGCGTGCTTTTACACATGAACACGTAGAGATATACGTATACGTATCATAAGTATACTTTATTGAATTATGGAGTATAAAATTAACCGGTCGATCAAATTTATTTAAACGAAGAGATTGAATTTTAACGGGTGCAAGGTACATATTTAAGGATATCTTATTCGATAGATATTATTATTGGGTTTTATATAAATCCTTATCCTTTATCCCCTTTCTTCTTCCTTTTCCTTTATTTTTCGTAATAAACTTAATTTTTTCTCTTTTCCTTTTTTTTTTTTTATAAATTCTCATGACAAGTCATAATGGACGATAATTATTATCAATTGAACATATATATATATATATATTTTTTTTTTATTTGTTTATATCTTTCTAATTATTCCAATTCTACATTGTCGGGCTATTAAAATTTTGATGTTCGATATTATATATATTATACATTGTATTATTTTATATTTATTATATCATATTTATAATATTTATATATATATATATATATATATATATATATATATATATACATACATAATCACTAATATGTTTCAGCATGACACATTGGAGTTAACACCCACGAGATGATACGATACGATACTCAGCGAGTAGCTACTATAAGAATAGATTTTCTGTCGTACGAAAACGTTCGACGATTATATCTATGCATCTATCTATCTATCTATCTATCTATCTATCTATGTTTCTCTCTCTTCCTCTCTCTCTCTCTCTCTCTTTCTCTTTTTCAGCGTACCTGACTGCCCTAACGTTTCTCGTAAGCAACGCGTCGTTATACTCTCTCTCTCTCTCTCTCTCTCTCTCTCTGTCTGTCTGTCTGTCTGTCTTTCTTTCTCTCGTGCTGCCTAAGGCATGTCTTCGATGGCGAACACGCTGTTAAATATAGCGAGGGCATTCATAAATCAGGCGAATACCGGCGATGTTAAAGGGGCGGTCATCTTGCGTGGGCTGACCAGGCGAATGCGAATGCGTGGAGGAACGTTAAGGCAGGCATAATAACTGTGTGCACGAGAAAGAAAGAGAGAGAGAGAGAGAGAGAGAGAGAGAGAGAAAGATAGAAAATGGAGAAAACTAAATTCTCAACGTTATGGACCACCCCTAGATGAACCTTATCTGTTCCTCTCTCTCTCTCTCTCTCTCTCTCTCTCTCTCTGTCTCTCTCTCTCTCTCTCTCTCCCTCGTCTTTATCAATTTTTTTTGTCCAATCATCGGATTCGATGAAAATATCCATCGCAAATTTTCCTTTAGATCAACGAATTTTCTTTTGCTATCTGAAATCTATTGTATTTAATATAATTGTGATTTATTACTGATAAAAAATAAAGAAAAATAAATTCTTAGGATCGTGAAATTAAGTCAAACAGTTTATCAATCCCGATTTTAGAATCTTCTGTATTTAATTTCGATATAATTATGATTCATTTCCGAGAGAAAATGAAGAGAAATATATTGTTAGGATCATGAAATTAAGTCAAACAGATTCTCGGTACCGATTTTAGAATCTTTTGTATTTAATTTCGATATAATTATGATTTATTTCCGAGAGAAAAATGAAGAGAAATAAATTCTTAGGATCATGAAATTAAGTCAAACAGATTCTTGGTCCCGATTTTAGAATCTTCTGTATATAATTTCGATATGATTATGATTCATTTCTGATAGAAAATGAAGGAAAATAAATTCTTAGAATCATGAACCACGCTTCGATGAACTCTCTCTCTCTCTCTCTCTCTCTCTCTCTCTCTCTCTCTCTCTCTCTCTCTCTCTCTCTTTCCATTCATTTTTTACTATCGTCTTCATCTTTTATCAATTTTTGTTCTCTTTTATTTTTTTATTTAATAATCGATTAGACGAAAAGACCTATCACAGATTTCGTTTCGATCGATAAGATTCTCGATCTTGAATTTGAAATAAAGAATAAGTCTTCTTTACTTAATTTCAATGTAATTACGATTTATTTAATTATAAGCTTCATTTCTATCAAATGGAATCGTTAGAATGATGAAATGTAACTCTCTCTCTCTCTCTCTCTCTCTCTCTCTCTCTCTCTCTCTCTCTCGCTCTCTCTCTCACCCCTTCTCTTTCTCTTTATCTCTACGTGGCTTCTTTTCTTTCACTTAGTTGAGAAGTATTGAGAAATATCGAAATCAATTCGTATGATCGATGATGGTACACGTGAATAGAGCACCCTTGTGAAAGACCGAGTTGAATAAGACAAAAAGAAAGAGAAAATAACGGGAGAAAGAGATGGAGAGATTGAAAACAAGAAAAAGAAAAGTAAAGAGAAGGAAAAAAAGAGTGAGAGTGAGAGAGAGAGAGAGAGAGAGAGAGAGAGAGAGAGAGAGAGAGAGAGAGGGATGACCATTTATGGCGTTGATGTTAGCACAGAAGTGGGTCATCTTCGGTTTCGTAGGTGTCTCGGTTGGTCGCCAATGATTATTCACGGCAGGTTCTATTCATCCGTCCTTCCGCGGTACTTCTCTTCCTTCTTACGTCATCGGGAGAATGAAAAAAAAAAAAAACAAAAAAAAAAGGAATAAAAAAATAACAAAAAAAAAGAAAAAAGGAATAAGAAAAAAATAAATAAAATAATAAAGTATAGAAGAGATAGGGAGATAGATGGAGATAGATGGATAGATATATAGAGATAGATAGATAGTGAGAGAGAGAGAGACAGAGAAAGATAGAGACAGAGAGAGAGAGAGAGAGAGAGAGAGAGAGAGAGAGAGAGAGATAGAAGGATAGAAGGATACCGATTCCTAGTGTGAAACTAGCAAAGAGCATAACACAGTGCGCAGTGCTCTCGGGTGGCGCTCGTCCAAGTGGCTCTTGCGAGCCATCAATCTTCGTTTTATCTTCTTCTCAATGGCCGTCGTCTAGTCGTCGCACTAGGTGGGCGTGATGTTTGCATCTTTAACGACGACGATCATTCCAAAGTAACCGTTACGTAATCCTTTTCTTTCCTTCCTTCCTTCCTTCCTTCCTTCCTTCTTACTTACTTACTTTCTTACTTACTTCCTTACTTCCTTGCTTATTTCACCTAAGAATCTAGATACCTGTTTACACCCGTTCGACGAAATATGTATACGGATGGTGAAAGTGTAAGATATCGATTGTACCTTACGGTCCAATGGTTTCGTTAATTGCTTCACTCGTTATCTTCAGCTAAGTTATTTTCTTCTTTTCTCTCCTTTATTTTATTTTTTTTTTTTTTTTATTGTTCTTCTTCTTCTTCTTCTTCTTCTTCTTTGTCTTCCTTTCTTTTTCCTTTCTTTGATCCATTAGTTCGTACCTTTCGTGCATCCACGCTTAAGTTTCGCAAATATTTAACTGGAACGAACGAACGTAAGCGATTGAATGGAACAACCGGGCCGATTGTTATTCGTTGAAAATGGGAAAAACTTCGGGATGGAAGTTTTTGATTGGATCGTAGAATTGCGTACGCGTACACGTGTGCGCAATAAGCGTTTAAAATTAGATGAAGATGGGCCTCGCGGGGAGAGAGAGAGAGAGAGAGAGAGAGAGAGAGAGAGAGAGAGAGAGAGAGAGAGAGAGGAAGAATAGGTAGAAGAAAAGAGGTATTATTACCATCGAAGGAGAATTAATCGATTTCGCACGAGGTATCGTGCGATAATCGAGGATTAATAACAGTAAACGGTGGATATATATATATATATATATATATAATTCTCTTTAATATTCGACTGTTACGATTCTAATGTGAAATTAATCAATTTTCAATCCACTTCGGTAAGGTTTTGTTTCAAAATTAAATAACGATCCTGAGTGATACAAATCGATCTCGATCCGAGCGCAAATTGAACGATCCGTATAAGGAAAAAGAAAAAAAAAAAAGAAGAAAACAAAAAATTAAGAACAAAGACAAGAAAATATGAATCCAAATGAATCGATAGAATCGATTCAGACGAATCGATAGAATCTCGCGATTAGATAATACCAATTGGGATCGGCCGATTTCGAGTGAACCTCCAAAATTAGACGACCTCGTTCCCGTATTAATCGATTCCCCCTAACAAAAAAAAAAAAAAAAAAGAGAGAGAGAGAAAAAAAGAAAACGAGCATAAAACTTTCGCAGATGTACGAATCGATGCGTTAATAAGTACGGGGAAGATGATCTTGGGATTTTTTTTTTTTTATGGCCAGATAAAGGAAAGGAAAATAATCGTTATGATAGTTCGTCCTCGTTTAATAGCGTGATCACGTCTTTACCAATGGCGTTTGTGTGAAACGTGAAAATGTGGTTGCCGTGGGCAGTTGAAATAACCGAGATCAATGTTAAAACATCTTAGAACTTGTGAAATGAAGATGAAAGCGCGGGCGGGTGAGGGAGGGAGGGAGGGAGGGAGGAAGTGTAACTAAGGAAAAAGAGAAGGAAGTT
>OU426852.1:7790541-7803041 GCA_911387685.1 Dolichovespula media | reverse complement strand
CAGTAACAGAATATAGTTTTATTTCGTGATTTTGTAATGTCTGAAATATCCTTAATTATATAATAATATTATAAATAAAATTTGAAAGTATAGGCTACTTAAATTCCAGGAATATTAGCTTCGAAACAATGCTGCGAGTCTTTTGAAAGAGAGAGAGAGAGAGAGAGAGAGAGAGAGAGAGAGAGAGAGAGAAGAAGATTAAAAAGTTGGTCATACACGGATGATGCTTTCTACTTATTCAGGATCCAGTGACCCCCTCCTGAGTTAAAAAATTCGGTCGCAAAAAAAAAAAAAGAAAATAAAAGAAAAATGTTATTTCGCAAATTCTCGAGGTGTTCTCGATTTTTCTCGTCGCACGGATGATACGTTTCGATACGTTTAAACCGTGCAATAATCCAATTTTACGGATCCAATACACCTACGTTTTATAGCAAAGATCAAGTTAGACGAATATATTACTCTGCGAGCGCATACTTATACGGAGAGTATATACGTAAAACATTGATACGAAGTAAATTTTACGACGAACGATGAGAAAAGAAGGAAAGAGAGAAAGAAAGAAAAAAAAAGAGAAAGGGTAAAGCAATAAAAAAAAAAAAAAGAAAGAAATAGTACGATAATGATGAGAAATGAAAAGATAAAATTATTCGATAGGATACGGCACCATCATGGTAGACAATTTGCATTGGCTTACGTTTATCGTGTCTTGTCTAAGTCGTTTCCGCGTCGTTTCCGCATCGTTTCCGCGTCACCCGCGTCGTTGACGCGTCATGTTCGTCTCATGTTCGTGTCGTGTCAATGTCGTGTAGGTATCGTGTCGGTGTCGTGTTCGTTACGAACTAGTATGTCGTTTCCGCATCGTTTCCGTGTCGTATCCGTGTCGTTTAACTCCGCGAAAATAATTAATAACAAACGTCCTTGGATACTAAGTCGTTGTAAAAAGAAAATGGAAAGGTGATAAAAACATACTACGACGCAATGACTCCTGACTGTTCAATTGGTTCCTTTTTTATTTTTTACCTTTTTTAATTTCCTACTTTTTTTTTGTTTGTTTGTGTTTCTTTTTCTTCCTTATTTCGTCATCGTTCCGCGATATCGAAAAATGTTTATGTAAAAAAATTTAAGAGTATTACGAAATAATTCCTTCTTTTTTTTTCCCCTCTGATTTTGCAATCCTCCATTATATACACATTTTTAGATGTATATAATTATATATATATATATATATATATATATATATATATATATATATATATATAAATATACATAATTATTATATTATTATACTATATATAAATTTTATATATATATATATATTATGTTTTTAATGTATCGATTGACAGGTAGTTTTATTTCTCTTCTTATTTTTCGTTTTTTTTTAATTTTTTTATAAGAAAGAAATAATTTTTGTTTCATTATTCGTTATATTCCTTTTTTCTTTTTTTTTTTCCTCTGATTTCCTAATCCTTTATTATATACACATTTTTATATGTATATAATTATTTATATATATATATATATATATATATATATATATTATATTATTTTTTTAATGTATCGATTTTTAATGTATCGATTTTTAATGTATCGATCATTTTTAATGTATAGAGTTATATTTCTCCTCTTATTTCTCGTTTTTCCTTTTATTTTTTAATAAGAAAGAAATAATTTTTGTTTCATTACTCGTCATCGTATCGAATCAATTGTAACTATTACACACACACACACACATATAATTTGAAATATTTATATGCGCGCAACGTACACGCATAAAGTGAAATATTGCCATGTACGAGAGGAGACGTGTGGAATTCATAAGATTAAAAGATAATGCGGTTAGCGATAATTATTATTAACAGTAAGATCTCAGTATGACTCCCGCCATTATTACTTCGATGACAAAGTCTCTGACAAGAACCGTGTCGGTAGCCAAGCTCTTATTAAAAGATAAGCTTCTGATTAATCTTCCTTGGCCTTTGGGAATGAAGGAAGAAGAAAAAACAACCAAAAAAAAAATCAAAAAAAAAAAAAAAACAAAACAAAAGAAAAGAAAAAACAGAGAAGAAGAATCCAGCGAGAAACGAGACCTGCCGTTAAGATAAAATCTTCGAATCACATATATACATAAATGCATATCTGTACGATTGTTCTTATTTGTACATACGTGCGTCTCGTTTCTACATATGTATATTACGAACGCATAAACGAATCCTCATAAATTATTTACATATCGTAATTCTTCGTTAGGTTTACATTCGTTATTTTTATTCTGTAATTTTTATATCACCACTATTATTATTATTATTATTATTATTATTATTATGATTACGAATTATTTCAATACTTTTATTTTCATTATTCTCTTCGTATTTACCCCTTCATTTCCACACATCGTTATCGTCACTTCGATTTTCATCAATTCACGCATTTAATATTTTATTCGACAAGCAAACTTATCGTATATATCTTTACTTACCTTACATTCGCCGTCGCAATTTATTTGTTTTTAATTTTAATTCTAATTCTCATCACAGATCACTTCACGTATCACTCATGTTCCGTTTGATTTCCTTCTTTTTGTTTTTCTACAGAAATGATCGAGGTTGTGGTTGAGGATTGGCGAGGTGGACAAACTTTAGGCGGGAAAGAAAAATTTAATGAAAGTAAATCGAGATTTAAAAAAATTGGAAGGTATCGGGACGTGGAATTTTTTTCTAAATTGTAATTTCATGGAAGTTTTCTTCGAAAATACAAATAAAATCCGATAGAAG
The DNA here is from genome assembly GCA_911387685.1 of Dolichovespula media. Taxonomy (NCBI): domain Eukaryota; kingdom Metazoa; phylum Arthropoda; class Insecta; order Hymenoptera; family Vespidae; genus Dolichovespula; species Dolichovespula media. The sequence continues at coordinate 7,800,270 of OU426852.1, read as the reverse complement.
GTTTAACCGAACGTGGCTTGTTCTCTTCTTGAGTCAATCCTTGTACGGGCTGAAGGGACGGCACTTGAAAAACATCCTTAACGATTTTAATTAACTCCGTTAGCTTCAACAGGAGAGTCTCTCTCTCTCTCTCTCTCTCTATCTCTCTCTTTCTCTCTCTCTCTCTTTCTCTTGCTCTTTCTTTACGTACGCAAATGTAAAGGCTGATTGTACCGTTAGACGAGTCTTCGTTAGAAGAGAAAAGTCTTGGTTCGGTGCTTCTCCACGAAAGTTAACCGACGAAACTCGAAAGAAAGAAGGAAAGAAAGAGAAAAGAAAAAAAAAGACACAAACGAAAAAAGAAACAAGAAAAGAAAAACAAGAGAGAAAATGTCCGAACGATTCAAATTTCGTCGTTCGATTAATTGGCTATTTAATTTTTTAATTACTCGTTCCAATTGTTCCTTTACTACAACTACCGTTATAATATTTATTATTAATATTATTTATTATTATATGAACGAATTATTTCAATTAATTTCGATAAACAATTTGACTTCAAAAATTTACGAATGATTGAAAACGATTTTTTCCTTTTCTTTTTTTTTTTTTTTTTTTTTTTTTTTTTGTTAACGTCCTTGCACAACGTAATCTAAACAAAAAAAAAAAAAAAAACATTTTCATTCCAGTATTAAGATCTGTGAGAGAAATTTTCGATCAACAATTTTCTCTCTCGATCGAGAGAAAAAAATTAAAATCATTACCGTTCATCCGTTCGTTCGATTATTAATATAAAAATAATAATAATTATATGTAATAGAAAATCAGGATAACGTTATCATCGTTTATTAAAAAAAAAAAAAAAAAAAAAATAAGAAGAAAAGAAAATAGAAATGAAGAGTCAAAAAAGTCATCTAACATAGAGATTACATACTTATAAATAATATAAATCAACTTTGATGTAAACACGCGCACGCACACGCACACACACACACACATATATATATATATATACACATATAAAATTTCATACACGCACATAATATCCTTGCTAGGATTGTTGGGCGTGTCAGACGTCAGTGGGTCGACGAGCAGAACGTATCGCGATAACGTGTTTCTAGGTCACTCACCGTGTATATATACAAGATCAACGTACTCGTTTCTTTATCTTGAAAATGAAAAAAAAAAAGATATATATGTAGAGAGAGAGAGAGAGAGAGAGGGCTACAAAAGAAAAATCATTTATTTCTTATTCTCTTTCTTACTTCCAGGTTCCAGTAATCGATTCTTGTAGAATAAGAAATAATTTATAATCTCGAGTGTAAAAATAAAATTTATTAATAGTATCAATTTTTATCATCTCATTAAAGTAACTATTTTTAACGACATTGACAATTCTTCTTTTTCTTCTTTCTCTCTCTCTCTCTCTCTCTCTCTCTCTCTCTCTCTCTCTCTCTCACACTATCTGTATATGTCAATCGTTACCCATCATGTTTCGATATAAACGATGCATAGTCGATACATATTAATTCATATATAAAATATGAATTAATCGATTAAATAAATATCTATAAACAAATATACCACACTTTTTAGTTTTGATTTGCATTTTTTTCTTGTTGCATTTAATTTATTTAATTGTATATTATACATACGTACAATCGTATACGATCGTAAGGAAAAATATGTATTTACAAGGATGCACTTAACAATTATTTTTCTTTTTTCTTTTTTTTTGTTTTTTTTTAAATCTGAATTAAATCTCCAAATCAATCATACGCAGATGTAAATATAATAATATACATATATCATATATAAATTGATAGCGAGTATAAAAGAAGAAAGTATAATTTATTTTTTTTTTTTTTTATAAGTAGCTATCAAATAATTATTGATATTTATTATTAAAGTACATAGTTGTTATTGTAAAAAAAAAATTTGTGTGTGTGTGTGTGTACACGTAAATATAAAAAATAAATATTAAAAAATATATACGTCAAGATATTCTCATATTCTCCCATCTTGTAATCGATTCTTATTAACCGTTCGATAATCTTCAAGATAAAAAGTAAGAGAGAGAGAGAGAGAGAGAGAGAGAGAGAGAGAGAGAGAGAGAGAGAGAGATATCAAGTAAACAAAACTTATTAACCGTATCATTTTCTACTATCTCATTTAACTGGACTATTAACCTTGCATCTTGTCTCGTAAATTTCCTGTTAACGGCTAGTGCAAAAGCTTCCTGGCTTACTCGCGAGCCAACGATGCCAATGAAGAGGAAAAATAAAAAGGACTGAAGTTATATCGTAGTATATACTCCCTGCTCTCTGTTTAAAGAGAGAAAGAGTTACTATCGTTTACACACACACGCACACGCACACGCACACGCATACGCACACGCACACGCACACACTTTTTTTTTAATAAATTTTTTTCATTCGTTCTCGAAAGTTAGTCCGAGTGTCTTGCAGGAAGGAAACGTTTAAGGAAGATAAGGAACCGTGTTAATTGCCTTTCCACATTAAGTCGCGAGAACAAAGGGCACGTGCTTTGAAAGAGAGAGAGAGAGAGAGAGAGAGAGAGATAGGACATTAGCAACCGGTCCGTGACCGATCGTTAACTGTTAGAACAAACGGTAGCGAGCACCAACGAAGAGTTAATTCTTTTCGACTACGATCGACACGAATTAGTATTGTCCATGGGGTCCGAAAGGCGTTGGTTAAACGAGTACCGCGATCGATTTTACCGATCGATCTCGTCGTACTTCCTTCGCTTAAGTTGGTGTTCAAGACCTCTTAGGAAATCAAAAAGAGAAAAGAGAAGAGGAAGATAAAGAAAGAGAGAGAGAGAGAGAGAGAGAGAGAGAGAGAAAGAAAATAAATTTAAAAAGAAAGGAAGAAGAAAAAACAAAGGAAAAAAAAGAAGAAGAAACAAAAATTTTAATTAATTAACTTCCTACATATCTATGTACATGTGTATGTATGTATGTATGTATGTATGTATGCATGTATGTATGTATGTATGTATGGTATATTGAACTCGAATCGGGGTGGGCTATCACGTTCTTATGGTGAAAGCAATTAATTCGACGAATTATAACAAAATCGTGCATTTTCTTTCGTCGTTATTTTCTTCTTTTTATTCATTTATTCTTTTTTTTTTTTTTTTTTTTTTTTCAAAAGGGGATTGCTTTCCAACAATACTTGTTGTCGCATTTTTCTTTTTTCTTTTTTTTTCCAAGGTGCTTTTTTTTTTTTTTTTTTTTTTTTTTTTTTTTTTTTCTTTTATTTTCTTTCCTTGACCATCATGTATGACACTTTCAATATCAAGGCGAGAGTAAAAATTCTTATTTCGCGATTAAAGTTGGATCTTGCAATTGGTTTAGTAAGGTAAGGGTGTTAGAATGAATCGAAAATCTTGCGGACTTGTTTGAATGTTGTTGTTCTTTTTTTTTTTTTTTGTTTTTTTTTATTTATTTTTTTTTCTTCTTCTCCACTCGATATCACGCGAAGATCGTATGGGACGTATAATCGTGAATCGTTTCGTATCAGTCTCGATTTCAATTACAATACGTATAATTACATAACTTCAGTGAAGAGCAGGACGTCAATATCGATTAGAAAAATAACGAAGAATATCTCGAAACGGTATTTCGAATGACCTTGGAGGGATTATTTTTTTCTTTTTTATCGTTGTCGCATATTTACTTTCCCCGCCCTCTTCTCTCCCCCTCCCACCGCTGTCGTCATCCTTTCATAAATCGTACGAACTTGTCTCAATAATTTTTTTTTCTATTTATATATATATATATATATATATATATATATATATATATATATGTATGTATATATAAATTTATTTTTTTTTTTTTAAATTTCCCTTCGATAACAACGAAAACTAATCTGGATGTTAAAATTAAGTGAGTCTCCCTATATGCGCGTGTACATACACAGTTATGTATATTTTCGTTATATTCTCTCCTAGGTAGATTGTTTTACAGTTTGAAAGTTTGATTACACAGTTCGAAATGTTTAGTTACACATCGAGAGTTAGGTTTTCACGGTGGATCCTTTAAAACTGAGAGAAGAAAAAAAAATGAAAAAAGAAAGAAAAATGATATGAAAAGAAAAAGATAAGAGAGAAACAAAAAGCGAGAAAAAAGATCAAAAAAAGCAAAAAAAAAAACTCGAGAGAAGGAAGGAACAAAAAAAATTGAAATAAAGGAAATAGAATAACTTGGCGTGTATTCTGCTATCGTAATCAGCTTCTGTTTTATGAAACTTGAACATCACCACTGTCGTGAATGTCTTCTTTGTTTTATTTTCTTTATAGAGTTTTCTTTTTTTTATTTTATTTTTTTGACTTTTTTACGGTCACATTTAGAAGATCGGATAAAATTATAGAGAGAGAGAGAGAGAGAGAGAGAGAGAGAGAGACTTGGCGAGGTTTGACGTCACAGTCTCTAACGGAGTTCATAAATTTTCTAGTCGAATTTAGAAAGAGGTGCTGCCTGCCTGCACTTACTTTACCCGTTCACGGTCCATGAAATGGTCAATTTATAATACTATTATACAATTTAAACAACTATTACTGTTAGGTAATATTAATTAATTATTATTAATTTATATTTTTTTTTCATTTAATTTATATTCATTATTATATTTTATATTGCCAATATGAAAAAATGAGTCTACTACTATTATATTATATTAATTATATATGCATATATATATATATATATATATATATATATATATATATATTAATTATATATATATACATGTATCTGTATATTATTATTATTAATTAATGTATATGATTTTTTATTATATATATATATAATATATATATATATAATAAATATATAATATATATATAATATATATATTATTTTAATTTAATTTATATTCATTATTATATACATACATATATATATATATATATATATATATATATATATATATATATATATACATGTATCTGTATATTATTATTCTTAATTAATTTATATTATTTTTTATTATATATATATATATATATATTTATTATATAGTTGATAATAAATAGTATTATGTATACCATGGAGAAAATACAGGACTATGCTTAACATATATGGACAATACATCTCTATTTTATACTGAACTCGATGGATAATGGATCGTGGACCTTTATGGTGTTTGTTTGTAAGTACGTACAACGCGGTAACAATATAATCGTGATCACATGAGTGGTGCCCGCTTATAAAGTCGCTTTTGCGAAGGAATGGCCGTTCACGTGAGACAATATGCGGAAATCGTTTTATACGCGAGTGCCCCAGGGTAGAAACCGAGCCACCATCACCACCATCACCATCACCACCACCATCACCACCACCACCACCACCACCGATACCATCACCACCATTATCAGAATTGAGACAATGAGATCGATACAGGAACGAAAGGACAAAGAGACTTTCCATGTTATTTACGTAAGAGATTTTCTTTTCTTTTCTTTTCTTCTATTTTACTTTATTTTAAATGATCCCTTATTAAATAATTGTTTTTTTTTTATCGTTCGTCTAGTTTCTGCTCGTTTTTTTATTTGTTTATTTATTTATTTATTTTTTTCAATTGTCTTGTTCGTCTTATTCGAGAGTTGTATATTAAATCAAGACTCGATATATCCTACAAATTTTTGTCGAATTTGTACTTCAATATTTTTCCTTCTTTCGTTATTTTTTTTTCTTTTTTTTTTTCTTCCTTTCGATCAAGAATTACGTCCGAATTAATTGTTGGCAATAAACGTAGCTTCGTCGTCGACAATTTTCGTCATTTTTCTTAGAAAATAATTTTCGTGTAATGGCGCCCATTGCGAACCATAACATAAGAGAAGAAGCTCGTAAACCAGCCACTGATATTCATCCACGCTTTGTTTCCGTGAAATAGTCGATTGCCTGCTTGTTTTTGTTCATATGTGTAAACCCTGACGTTCAAATTTTCCGAACCGTTTGATACGTTAGAAAACGCGTTTTAACGTAGCTCGAATTACGAGAGGATACGATAAATCATTTTGGGAATTTTAATGATCCTTGGAACGGATGATTCTGACCGATTAAAATAACGAAATACGTTCTCGTCTATTCGTACCGATCAGTTCTAGTTTTTGAGATATTTGTTATATTCGTAGAGAGAGAGAGAGAGAGAGAGAGAGAGAGAGAGAGAGAGAGAGTAGTTCGGTTTACATTTTATACATTATAAACGTGTAGATATCTAAGAAGAAATGTTTAGCAGAATGGCAAATATTTGGTTTTATAAATCAGTAATCGTGGATCGTGAAGTTGAATAGATTTCGTCTATCTTCTTCTTTTCTTTTTTTCTTTCTCTTCGTTATTTTATCAAGATAAAACAAACGTTTTAAACTAATTTGTTCCTTTTTTGTTTTTTTTTTTTTTTTTTTGTTTTTTTTCATGCACACGTGCTAAGACCATTTAAAATTCGTCCGGAAACAATATTCGTGCCGATAATATTTTAATGATAATAATAATAATTCAATAAACGTATTCTGCGTTTCGATTTATCCTTTTTTTTTTTTTTTTAATCAAAATCGGCACGAATCTTTTTCGGAGGACATCCGTGAAGCAACCTAACGAACGTTCGTTGTTTATTAATGGTTATATTACAATCATTTTTGACGATCAAGTTTGATCGAGGTTAATTTATTTTCACGAAATTTTGTTCCAACGAGTTAACATCGAATATCATTCCTTTCGTAAGGCCAAACTTGAATAATTCATAATTTCGATAATTTTCTAATTATTTAAACGACCTTTAACGTACAATACGGAGTACGATAAACGATCACGATCGATTCTTATCGTTTTATAGGTTAGAAATTCGAAAGGCATTAATTATCGTGCTTGATAGAAATGATCGAAGCTTCACACGTTGCGACGATCCTGTTATAGTCAATTTTATAGCATAGTCATCGTCGACCAGTCTATATTACTTGCGATACATCGATATTTGTATCTAAATTATACAACGTAAGTTCTAACGAACGAATGGCTGATAATTTGAACGTGTTTCAATGATCTTATCGATCTAATTCCGATTAAACGTTAGAATATTTTCATTAACTCTTATCTTATCCTATTTATAGGCATATATCGGGTGGGTCCGTTGGATGTTGGTCCCTTTTTCTGGGTCCTCGTTCTGGACCACCGTTCCAGGTCCCTGTTCTGGACGAGTGATGGAATCTTCAAGACGTTCAACCCTTCATTTTCAGTTGCATCATTTTCACGAGTGCACCGTTGCACCCGTGCACCATTTATCGTCGCACCATCCCAACTTCTTTCCCGTCCTCTTCTCTTCCTCTTTTTATCCCTGAATCATCGATAGATTGTCGAGAGATTATTGCGTTTCATCGTCCAAGAATCATTTGGTCACTCGTAGGACACGACAATCATTCCACCAAGGAATCGTTTCATCGTCGTGGGATTTGGATTTTTACACTGGTGTTTTTTTAGGAATCCATCTTTCTACCTGATACGTAAAGCGATTAGTGTTTCTTTTTTTCTCCCCTCCCCACCCACCTACCATTCGGGTAAGATAAAAGGACAAGAGTCGCGGGTTGCGTGGGCGAAGAACTCATTCCCGTGGGTGTTCTCGGTTGCGATTAAGTCCAAGCTTGGCTCGAACTTACTGAACTCACGTACTCACACGTGGGTGTTTACGTGACAATCGCGTAAATATTTCTGGATCGGGTTAGGACCAATTTTTCGATCACCGTTGTAATTAGTCCAGGAAAGTACGACCGGGTAGTTGTTCATTGGTTGATCTACGAAGCTCACGATGTTACGACGACGGTCGAGTTAAATTCTCAAGTCGAACAACAAATATGCGGTTACTTTCCGCACGTTTGAAATTTTAACGTTCGTTCGAGACTCGAATTCTCGCCGAGCGAGAGTCAACCAATCGCTTTGATTTTTTTTTTTTTTTTTAATAACAGTGTAATAATAGTGATAAAGAGTAGTACGTAGAAATGGAGTCAAGCGATTAGCTCGTAAATTCCCAGATACAGCAAACTCCACGCGAGTGATCGGATATTACTTGCGATATATCGAGAGATTTAATGCGACGCGAGTAATACTTGATAATTCAGTGAGTTTCCCGATAATCTCTCCTTCCTTATAATTCTTTAATTAAATATTATAATGTTTCGAAATTTACGATTGTTGATCATGTTTAACGTGGACGAACGTATTAGATTAAATAGAATATTAAAAATAATTTCTTTTGGGGAGCACACATTCTCTCTAATTCTTTTATCATTCTTATTTATTCTTTATTTATAAAGATAACGAACGAAGTGCTAGTAAGTGATTAATTATTTTCACTATTTTTTTTTTTTTTTAAACTGTTCGTTCCTCGATATATGATATTTGAATATAATTGATTATAGAGTATTGTAGTATTATTTTATGCTTTAGTATTATATCGTTTTATCTTTTTTATATATATATATGTGTGTGTGTGTGTGTGTATAAAGTTTTGTTTTCAATGATTTATCATAACGAATTATGCGAATATAATAATTATATAAAATCTCGTGGAATAGAACAATGTGGACTTTTCTTTTTTCTTTGATTCTTTAAAATTTATTTAATCATAGGATTCATTAATATAATGCTTAACGTGTTATTCGTATTATCTCGTATTCCATTCTCTTAGAATTGTTTCATAAAAGAAGTACCATTAAAAATATATATGTTAACTCGAGTCGACCGGGATAGAAAGTCGTTTCTACGAATAAAGGATGGCTACCAGACGTGAGCGAAGATCTCATTACGTCTCTCTCTCTCTCTCTCTCTCTCTCTCTCTCTCCCGCGCTTTTGCATAACACGAATTTGCATCGTTTGACATTTATTAAGAATACGAGTGCACACTAGGTCTCTGCTTCGACATCATCGATTCTTCGTGATTTATAATCTTTAGTGACTCCCACTGATAGACATTAAAAAAAAAAAAAAAAAGAGAAAAATAAATAAATGAAAAATAATAAAAATAAAAAAAAAATGGAGGAGAAAAAAATGTGAGGACAAGAAGGATAACGCAGCAGTACGTTTCTTCGCGTTAATGTAAATTTTTTCTTCTTTAATGGAGATTTTATTTTGGTAAAATTCGTTTCTTTCCTTTTCCTCTTCACCGACAAATCCTTCTCTCTCTCTCTCTCTCTCTCTCTCTCTCTCTCTCTCTCTCTCTCTCTCTCTCTCTCTCTCTTCGAACGCAAAATGTCGTTAACGATAAAATCACGGAGTAATAATAAAATTTGTTAATAATTATGAAATAATATTAAACAATTAAATCAAATTAAAAAATTACAATGATTACAAAATAATAACAAAAATTTATTGATAATAAAATAGTTTTTCTCGAATGCGAGAATCTTCTATCGTTTTCGTTTTCACGCTCGAATTTTCTCCGTTCAAAAATTGTCCTTTTTTCTTTTTCTTTTTTTTTTTTTTTTACTGTCGAAAGTAAAATATTTTCTCCTCGGGGAAAAATGGGAAAGTATTTTTCTTCGACATTATAATTACTCCACGTCGTTTATTTCACATTAAATACGACGACGAGAGATCAGCCAAATAACAAAAAATTACGAAGGAACTTAATAATCGTCGGAGTCATCGAAATGATATACGATCGCTCGAAAAGACCAAACTACAAGGGTCTTATTTTTTTCTGTTTCTTTTCTTTTTTTTTTGTGGCTCGA
>OU426852.1:7768041-7785541 GCA_911387685.1 Dolichovespula media | reverse complement strand
ATTCGTTACACACTCTTACATGGCAATATATTTTTTTGAAGTATATATATATATATATATATATATATATATATATATATATATACTTCGTAAAATACTTCGTAATATTATGAAAGCCGTAACAAACAAAGTTTATGAAAATGTTTAATAAACAATGATGACAAATGTAACGCGTTTCTCTTCTATTACCATTATTATATATACATATATAAATATATATATATATATATATATATATATATATATATACACTTTGAAAACTTTAATAGAATATTTCTTTATGTCTGAAGAATGGAATTTGCACAGAGACGACGTTCCGCTTCATCTTGCTTGACAATCTTTCTAGATGATCTTACTATGGTTGCTCCCTCGTACTTCTAATGTATGATGGACCAGGATTGATGTATTTAGGTTCTGCAGATTATCTTTACTTTCTAATGTCTTAACTTTCGCTTGGAATATTTGAAAAAAAATTGTCAACAAATCGATATCCATAATTTTATCATCGTTCTCCATCGTTCTATATAGTGGTTATCGAACTCTACGAGATATTCAATCGATATAAAAATCAAGTTAGTTTTATTACTAAGAACAACGAAATTAATCTATTTTCATTCCACGCGTCGTTTATGACTAAATGACGGCAACGCAAATACGAGAATTCTCGTGATTCGTTCGCAATGCGTTGATATAATTAAATTTAATCAATGATTACATTAAATATAATTAAATTTTATTTAATTATTTTAATACATATATATATATATATAAATATAATTTTTATTCAAAAATTATTTCAATAAAATTAAATTTACCTCTTCGTTTAATTATTTCAATATAATTAAAATAAAAGTTCGTATGTAATACGATCGATTGTATATTTTTTTCAGGTCCGTTTGAGACTAAACCAAAAAGAAGGAAAAGAAAAACAAAAAAAAAAGGAAGAATAAGAAATAAAAATGAGAGGAACGCTTTAGCAATTTTTTTTTTCCGACAGATCTTTTTATCGTTTTCGAAATAATTTTCACGTACTATTACAAGTGACGTCACATAGCTTTGTTCGGCAGAACGTAAACACGACCTCTTATCACCGCCTAAGAATGCATATCGCATTAGTCACTCATTCCAGGTGAATAATTAATGAGTTAATTGTCTCGAAACGATATCAGATCGGCGTGATAATTATTTGACAAATTGTAACGATAATTGAATTCTTTTTCTTTTCTTTCTCGCAAGTTTAAAACCTTTTTTTTTTTTTTTCCTTTGTCTTAAAATCAATGGAGAATGTAATCGTTGATTGTATAGTTCTTTTCAAAGGTGTTCGTGCATTTCTTGAAAAAAAATACTTTTCATTTCGATGAAGCTCTAAGCGTTTATATTGAGTCATTGTTAGGTATGTACGTGTCTGCATAACTGTTTAAATATATATCAAACAAAGCAGGAAATATGTTTATTTGCTCGAACGTTCAATATCGGTACATTGACATCAATCTTTCTTAGGTTATGTCTATGAATATTTGAAAACAGAGTATAATTTTTTATTTACGTGCTCTTTAACATTCTTAAACGAAATATTAATATTTTTTAATATCAATTTTATTTTTCTTATATTGATGAATACTTAAAATAAAGAATATATATATTATAATATATTAATTATAGGATATAATATATATATATATATATATATATATATATATATATATTTAAACAAAATATTAATATCTTTTAATATCAATTTTTTTCTAATATTGATGAATATTTAAAGTGTAATATATATATATATATATATTTTACTATACTTATATCTATCAGTATTAAAATCAAAATAAAAATTAGAATTAGAATTAAAAATATAGAAAGATTAAAATATTACACGATATCAATAATATCAGAATCGACAATCGAAGAATAAATTTACAACCTTTCCTGACTGTCCACCTGGACTTAAAAAAAAAAGAAAAAAAGTAAAAAAAAAGAAAAGGAAAAGAAAAAGAAACATTTTTGAAATACCTTCGAAGTTAGACTTCCTGATTCCAGATGTCAGAGGAAAATATATACCGAACACCAAAGGAAGACGATATCGAGGCGATCAAGAGAAAAAGATCTACAGAGAAAGGTCTAGGAAAGGTTCAAAGTTCTCCTAAAGAAGCAACGAAAGAAAGTACGCACAATGCTAGGAACTCTAACACTTGCTCACGCGCACACGTACACGCTCTTCGCCGTTGATCTGAAACTTAAAAAGAAATGAATTGAAGAAAAAAAAAAAAAAAAAAATTAATAAATAAAAAACAAAAAAAATTGAAACGCAAAGGAGAGAACAGAAAATCATTCCGAATCATCCCAATGTCATTTGGGGTGAAAATCTTAACGTTTCGTACACGTATAAAATTTTTTATTTATTTATATATATATATAAAATAAATAATAAATAAATATATATATATATATATATATATATATATATATATATATATATAGATCGCAAAACATGGAAAAAAGTACGTTTATATACTTGTTATATTTAATAAAAATAAATATATATATATATATATATACATAAAAATAAAAAACACTAGGGAAAAAAGTATTAAACGAGATAGATCGTCGGGAAATCGTGAAGAAAAAATGAACAAAAAGGAGGCACATTGTTTTTCAATGTCAAATGAAATCTTGAATAAAAGAGTTCAACCATGAACATTTCCAATATACTACAATTCGTATTCAATCTTATTAATTATTATTTTTTTCCTTTTTTAATTTTTGAAATCCAGCGTTACTAATTTTATAGATATTTATGTAAGAAAACCGTAGTACAATGATTTCGATTGTTTCAGGCTAATTACGACAATAAAATCTTTTGACGTTAATTAAAAGTACAAAAGTTCAATGTCTCCAGTATTAGGTATGCAAATAACCAATTAAATTAGAGGAAAAGTAAAAAAAAAAGAAAGAATAAAATAAAATTTCATTATTCTAGCCAAATAGTCGAGATATTTATTTTTTTCTTTTTTTCATTTTTTTTTTTTTTTTTTTAATACTACAATATTAAACTCTAGCGATAAAAATCGAACGGACGAGAAAGAAAAGAGAATAAAAATATTTCGAATAGTAACGAATGTTTGAGAAAAAAAAATCAAAAAAAAGAAGAATACATGTTACATGAATTTTATCAAAGAATTGATACGATCGATATAATCTATGGATCACTATAGAGTAACAATACTTGCCGGGTATGCACCTGTCACGAAATTACATTCCATTGACGATTCTCATTACAAGCCCTTCATTACACGTTTTTACGTTACACTTCGTGCTAATATCGCAGGAAATAAATACATCAAAGATCTCCTTTACTTCCTTTAATTCATCCTTTCCTTTTCTTTTCCATTCATAAACCTAACATTAGAAATCCTCAATCCTTCTTCCACCATATTCAAAATGAAAACACATCGTTCATCCCTCGTCGAGCGGCTGAGGGAGGTTGTCGTCGAGATCGTTCAAAGTCATGAATTAACTTACGAACTTACCAACGAAAGTAACAAAGAGTTTAAGTACTTTTTCGAGTAGAGAAGGGCCGGACTTTCGAGGTAAACCTCGGGAGTGACGATAAGGCAAACTGCATAACGTGTAAGGTGGGCAAAAATAAAAAAAAAAATAAAAAAGAAAAACAAAAAAAAAACTAAAGAGAAAGAAAGAAAGAAAAGAATATTGTTCTCTTGGTGTTGGATCTTGGGATTTAAGAGAATATGGTGTATAGAGAGGTGGTAGGTAGGTAGTTAGGTGGGTAGGTAGATAGGTGGGTAGGTAAGGTTTAGCTGGTAAGTTTAAAAGAGGGAACTCCGAAGGAACGTATCCAAAGCCGTATCCAAAGCTAAATACGAAAGGCGAAGAAGAAAAGACAGAAACGATGAAGTTGGAGTTGAACGAGGAGGAGGAATATGGTTGGTCTTGAAAGGAATAGGATGGCCCTCGGGTAGTGCGAGAGAGCAGTCGGGAGTTATGCGCATGTATTAAATTTCAACTCTCGCCTGAGGCAAGACACGCTGTGGCGCTGGTTCCTGCCTTCCAACCTGAAAGGTGCAAGGTGCAGCGAGCCGACCTACGACCTTGGCAGTCACGACTAAGAGAGTCCACCAGTTCGCACACACGTATGTATGTATCAAACTCTTACATACGTACGTACTTACGTACGTATATATAAATATAAATATACATATATATATGTATTTGTGCGTGTGTGTGTGTGTGTGTGTGTGTGTGTGTGTGTGCGTGTGCGTGTGTGTGTGTACTTGTGCGTTCACCAGGATTACCGCTTTTCGACTTGTAAGCGCCGGAGTCGACGTTATCGATGCGTTCGACTAAAATGCCATTGAGGTCGTACTTTAAGGTTACGCCAAATAACGTCGATACTGAATTCCATGTACTATCGAAGGGAACACGCTATTCCATCCCATCTTTCCTTATTTCTTTTCTTTCCTTTCTCTTTTGTCTTTTCTCTCTCTCTCTCTCTCTCTCTCTCTCTCTCTCTCTTTGTTTTTTTTTTTTTTTACATTGTACAGATTTTGAATAATTCACTCTTTTTTCATTTCTTTTTTATTATTTTTTGTTTAATTCAACGATATTAAATAACCAACGAGATAAATTTCTGAAAAGAATTGTCGCGAATTGGTACGATCAGTGGCTTCGGTGTGAAATTATTGTCATAGGATAGATTTTTATCGTCCTGCGTAATAGTAACTTTTCCATTCGGTGATATTAGAAATTTTGAAGGATAATTAACGTAAAGATTCGACGGTACCGGAGTTTCTATCTCTCCTGGATCCGATTAATATTAATCGTGATTTTCAAATGAATATAAATATTATTATTGAAATAAGTTTAATCATCACAATCGATACAATTTCATGTGAATATATTAAAAAGATAAAGAGATTCGATATAACGCGGGGTAATCCTTATTTTGATAAACACGGATCAACATTAATCAAAAATATAGTCTGAGATATCTTTCTCTAATCTCTCTCTCTCTCTCTCTCTCTCTCTCTCTCTCTCTCTCTCTCGGTATTATCAATTCGCAAATATCGAAACCCGAGAACAAAGTACGAAACAAATTAACCAAATAAAAGAGAAGGAGAAGGAGAGAAAGAGAAAGAAAAAGAGAAAAAAAAAGAGAGAAAGAGAAGGAGAGAGAGAGAGAGAGAGAGAGGACAACGAAGCATCGTTTTCACCGTCAAGTAGTCGGATAACACAGAATGAAAACGTTCTCTAGCTTTCGCCATGCAGATAGAAGACGACTACAACGATTCTCTCCTTTCTATCTGTATTTCCCTCTCTCACCCTCTTTTACCCTCTCTCTATCTATCTATCTCTCTCTCTTTCTCTCTCTCTCTCTCCTTTTCTAAAGTCGTTATCGTCCTTGTCGAAAGCGGCCTCTACGATCGTGATCGGCAGGTGGTCATTGTCGAGAACTAGCATGCACAACTCTGAATTTCTAATTGTAAAGCAACGTCATTAATTAAGAGAGAATCGGTACGGTATTCCCATCCATTGCACGTGGTATTACATACACCAGTAATACCATTATACTTAAGAACGTATATACCGTCGTATGTATGGTATGCGTGTATGTATGTGTTTACGTACGTACGTGTATATATATATATATATATATATATATATATATCGATACTAGTTTTGCACTCTCCGAGGTCGATAGTCCAAACTCGTTTCCTCTCCATATTATCTTTTCTTATATAGAGAATACGAAGGACTCCTGCCTGTTGCTTCTGATACGATAAGATATAATAGTACGGTCCCTAAAAGATAAGAGAACTCGTTTTATAATTCTAATCTCTCTCCTTTCGGTGGGACCGTCTGTTTTATTTCTCATTCTAATATGAATGCGTAGGATACGATAATAAATGGGAATAATGTGGGTAAATGCGTTTGCTTGCGTGCGTGCGTGCGTGCGTCGGGAATGCGTGTGTTTATTTTTCTCTTTATTTTTTTCCCCCTTTTTTTTTTTATTTTATTTTTTTTTTTATTTTTTTTGTGCAACTAGGATAGAATAAAGTAGGTAAATGTGTACGTGCACGTGCACGTGCGTCTCCCTTGGACGCATATTATTTTGAACGTATATTTTTGGAATTAGGGCTTTATATAAATTGCGGTTATTTTCTTTTTGTTTTCGTTTTTTTTTTATTTTTTTTTTTTTTTTTTTTTGGTTTTATTTCTTTTCATTTTTTGTTGTTGCTGTTGTCGGTTCTAACAGCTCATGACAATGATTCGTTTAGATTGAATAATTTCATTATAGAGAGGATCGAATTTAGCTCGTACCTTTTTCCTATCTTGCTAATTAATATTCCAATTTGTAATTATCGTTCTAATTCCGTGATCACGTTTAGATTATACGCATTGTTCTTAATCGAGGGTCTTCGTAAAGGATGCTATTTTTTTAATTCTTACGATATCACCTTCCATCTCGCATCCCATATCCAATTCTAATTCTAATGCCATGATCGAACAACAAACCACCCAACATCTTATCTTAACAATGTTATTATCCATCGTTGAATCTAATTCTCTTCATTTTGTAATTCTATACTTGAAAGTTACACTCTAGATTCCGCATACCATATCCTATTCTCTTTCTAATTCTAATTCCATGATCGAAGTTTTATTATCGATATTGTTAACGAGGATAGCCTTCATAAGGGATACTTTCCTTTATTTTTTTAATATACCTTGCAATGTCAAATATTAGATTGCAATATTAAATATATCCAATTCTAATTTCAAATGCAATTCTATAATTCTAATTATATGATCAAATGTTTATTATTTAAATTATCAAAAAGGGATACTCACTTCTCTTCACTTTTGAATATAACTTGCAAAAATAAAGTCTCGACTCAATATCTGATCTTAATTCTAATTCTATTTCTAATTTTAATTCTAATACCACTTCTAGTTATATGATCAAATTTTTATTATTTTGAATTATTCCAAAGGGATCCACGTAAATCATACTTTTCTTCATTTTTTTAATATATCTTTCAAAATTAAATTCTGAGATCGATATTCCTCGCCTAATCCTAATTCAAATTCCAATTCTAATTCTAATTATATGATCAAATTTTTATTATTTAAATTATAAAAAAGGGAATCCACGTAGAAGGCATGCCCCTCTTCATTATTAAATATACCTTGAAAAAATATATTCTAGACACAATATCTAATCCTAATTCTATTCCCAATTCTAACTTATACGATCGAATTTTCATTACCTAAATTATTAATAAGGATTCTCATAATAACCCACTTATCTCCTTTTTTTATTTTTTTTACATTTATTTTCCTTTTTGATATATCCACCTTTCGAACAGTATTAGACGATCGATACCCGATCGCAATAATTATTTCGAAACGTTTAATTCGAAATGAAATCAATAAAAATCCTGATAAATTTCGTGAGATCGATTTAATTGCGCGAACATACATACATATATATATATATATATATATATATATATATATATATATATACCAAAAAAAAAAGAAAGAAAAAAGAAAAAGAAAAGAGAAGAGAAAGAAACGAGCAAAGGAAACAAAAAAAGAAAAGAGAAAAAAGGGAGAAGAAAGAAAGAAAGGAAAAGAGAGAGAGAGAGAGAAAGAGAGAGAGAGAGAGAAGGAAGATCCGATCGAACGATCGCGCCCTCCAATAATATAAAGTTGAAAAAGTGAAAAAAAAATATAAGAGGACGTCTATAATCACACGGTAGACGTTAATTCCAGTTTGGGATTTATTCGATAAAAGGAAGAAAGATTGTGATAAGAGTAGTAGTAAAAGTGAACGACGAGAGGATAGGGAGGAAGAAAAATAAGTAAAGACGAGGAGAGAGGAAAGGGGGAGGAAGAGGAAAGAAGAGAAAAGGGACGGGTAGGGAGGGTGGGAGGGTAGGAAAGAAAAGAAAAAGGGTTGAGTTGTCGCGTCTCTTAACTCGACATTGTCCCCCACACGCGTGGCGACGCGTCACCGCGATAAATCGGCGTCGCAGCATCGTTTTATCGGTACACCCGGATCGTTTGTCTTCGAAGTAAGTCCGCGAAGGCGGGGTCCATGGCTCGAGGGTGTAAAAGAGCTGCAAAGGACAAGGTAATATGAGATTCAAGTACCGGCCTACGAGAAATTCTCTAGCTAGCCGCTTGAAATCGTCCCCGCACACCACCACCCCACCCAACCAACCCACTCCACCACCCCCGCCCATCTCTTTCTCTTTCTTTCTTTCTTTCTTTCTCTGTCTCTTTCTCTTCCTCTGTCTCTGTCTCTTTCTCTTTCTCTGTCCCTTATTCTCTATCTCACCATCTGACTATCCCTTTCTTTCTCTTTCTATACACGAGAGTTGTCCTTAGGCGCCTCGCATGGAAATCCTAAACCCAAGCGTGTGCCTTTCAGCCCTTGTACCTGTCACCTCGTAATGTCGTTAACCAGAGCTCTCTTCGGCACGTAGAAGCCACCAGGATAAAAATGAACCTTCGATCCTTAACTTCTTCCTACCTTCCATATTGCTGTCCTTCCTTCCTTCCTTCCTTCCTTCCTTCTATCCTTCCTTTCGTCCTTTACGCGAACGTTTACGCCTAAGGGATCCGTCGATTTAAAGAATTTTATGTAGAGAATTTTTTCAAGACAATACGAGTTTCAACATCCACTCTAATCTTGGATTATTCCCTATCGATTTTACTAACGTAGAAATATAACGTTAGTTTTGATACCTTCGTTACTTCCTCATTACGTTCCCATTCGATCCAATCGTATTTATTTCATTCGATTCCTCCATTCGTTTCATATCTTATTCTGATTTCTCTCGTTTTTATTTTATTTCGATTTATTTTAGTCTTGCTTTTGTTCTTTTTTCTTCTTCTTTTTTTTTTTTTTTATTATGTTAGTTTTTCTTTTTTCTTTTTTTTTTCCCTTTCTTTTACCTATACTCATTTTATTGTCCAATACGACGTATTTATTACTCGCCGAAGAAAAGATTTTCTATATTGATTCAAGATACGGTCGTTGACACCTTCTGACGTTTGGGATTCAGTGTCTATTTTATTAACGTAGAGATATAATGCTATCCTTGACTCTTTCATTTTTATTTTTATTTTTATTTATTTTATTT
Organism: Dolichovespula media; assembly: GCA_911387685.1. Taxonomy (NCBI): domain Eukaryota; kingdom Metazoa; phylum Arthropoda; class Insecta; order Hymenoptera; family Vespidae; genus Dolichovespula; species Dolichovespula media. Next base: position 7,776,368 of record OU426852.1, on the reverse strand, counting down.
TAGATCTTTTTAAAAATTTTTAGTTCTTCTTAATTTTAGGTTTTTTTTTTCTTTTTTTTTTTTTTAATTTCAGTCTTCTTGTTTCTTTACCTTATCATTTTGTTACAGAAAGCGACGTATTATTCGCCAACGAAATGATTTTATTTATTGATTTAAGATAAGATCTTGAAATCTCCTGATATTTAGGATCCAATATCGATCTATGTTCAGCATCATTTTTATGATTATTTAATTTTATCAGATCCTTTCATATTTATTTTATTTTATTTTCGTTTCTTTTAACTTGAATTTTTGCTTTTATTTCAGTATTTTGTTTAATTTTCATTTTGTATTTTGGTTTCTCCTCATTTTGTTACATAAAACGACGTATTATTCGACGACGTAATATAACGAAAAAGTTTTATGTATTGATTTAAGATACGGTCGTTGACACCTTCTGATATTTAGAATCCAATATCTATTTCACTAAAGTAGAGATACAATGTTACTTTTGATCCTTTCATTTTTCTTTTATTTTATTTTCGTTTCTATCAATTTTAGTTATTTCTTTTGTTTCGTTTTGTTTATTTTAATATTTCATTTAATTTTAATTTTGTCTTTTCTGCTTTCTCATTTTGTTACAGAAAGTGACGTCTTATTCTATAACCAAAAGGTTTTATTTATTGATTTAAGATACGTTTCTGAAACCTCGTAATATTTTAGGATGCGGCATAATATTCTATAAAAGTGTGTTTGATTCCTTCATTTTTATTATTTTTTTCTTTTTTCTTAATTTTGTTACACAGAACGATGTTATCATTCGTTTGTGAATGTTTTATTTATGGACATTTTTTTTTAGACGTTTACGTCTTACGTATCCTTTCGAAAGATTTTATTACAAACGGTATGACGTATATAGAATTTCGATAAAAATATTATATATGTATCGAGTCGAGTATTCGTTTTTATTCTTATTTTTATTTTTATTTCTTCCGTTTATTTATTTTCTTCTTTTTTCAATTTCGTATGAAAAGTGAGATGCGTCGTTTTCGTGAGAATACTTTGCTTATAGGTATGAGATAGCGAGTTCGTTTTCTTTCTTTCTTTTTTCTTTTATAATTACTTAAAATTGATATTAAAATTAATCTCGTTAGAGAGAGAGAGAGAGAGAGAGAGAGAGAGAGAGAGAGAGAGAGAGAGAGAGAGAGAGTGAAGGCATCGTTTCTATAATAAGATCGTGGATGTAGGATATTACGTTTTTCGTTAATAATTTTTTACAAATATCGACGCGTCGTAAGTATTATACGTATTCGTATAAATTCGTAATTCTCATTTCTTTTTACTTTTTTCAATTTTTAGAACTACCCAAGAGGACGCTATAATTGCGATCTACGTGGACTACGCGTAAAGCCTTGTCGTTTAGAATAAATTAGAAATAGAAATATATATTGGGAATCGTCGCTCGCTCGTTGAAAAAAAGAAACAAAAAAAAAAAAACCGATCCTTCTATCAATTTATAATTATATTTTTCATCTTCGTTTTTCTTTCATAATTTTTATTTCATTTTTTCTTTTTTTTTTTTTTTGGAGGGTGGAAAAGAGGGCGAAGTTGAGCGAGGAGGGGGGGGAGTGGGGGGGGGGAAGAACCCACGTACCTCGAAACAATTTGTTTCTCGTGAAGTTCTTGTAGGTATTTGCGTTAACGCAAAAAAAAAAAAAAAAAAAGAGAAAAGAAAAAAAAAAGAATCTCTCCTTCCTCCATCATCGATGAAAAACATTCTCAAATAATCGTCATCGGAGTAGTAGATAGAATGCATGCAAGCGCGTTGGTGCAACGGAGATGAAGATAAACGTATTTTATTTCTGTATCGCGGCTGAGAAACACGTGTTGTGCATTTGAAACCTTGGCCCGAATCCTTCTCTAGTTATTCGGCCAATCAGCTGTCCGTTTAATATCCGATAACATCATGACGAGACAACGCAGTAGATTATAATTTTGGCATAGTTCGTGGGACGTGTGAAAGAGGAAAGGGAAAAAGAAAAAGAAAGAGAGGAGGGAAGGGAAACAAAAAAATAAATAAATAAATAAAACAGGAGGAGAAAAAGGGAGAAGATAGAAAAGGAAAAAAAACAAAAAAACAAAAAGATATCTCGTTTCCCTGGTCTAATTCGAAATGAAGTATAATTGAATCGTACGTAAACGCGATCGGGTTTGAGGAGGGGGGATGAGGGGGGAGGAGGTGGGAGGAGACGGGGGAAATGGAGGAAGTTGAAGAAAGAAAAGGAGACGAGAAAAGTTTTATCTAAAAGTAATGTTCGAATCTATTATCACACGTTCGTCGATCGACGAAACATCGCGTCGAAGGTAACGCGATTCGTAAATATTTCTCCTTCCTTTTTTTTTGGTTTTTCTTTTTTTTTTTTCTTTTTTTTTTTTTTTTTTGAAAATTTTAAACAAACAACGATTCATTTTCAATATCAATTGTAATCGCGGCGATGAATTAATCGATCTTTATTATAGTAACGATACGTCGTATAATTTCAATTTGAAAACGATAACGCTTTCGATAACAATTCACTGTTACCTCTCTCTCTCTCTCTCTCTCTCTCTCTCTTTGGTGAGCAAAAAGGATAGAGAAAAATCATCTCGTTTTACTGATCGCACAATCGAAACAAGAAATAAATAAAAAAGAAAAAAAGAAAGCGAACAATAAAAAATCGACAAATAAAAAATTCGATCATCGTTATTTCACATTAGTCTTAAAAATTATAATCGACTTGGACGTAAGTCGACTTTGACGAGGAGGAGGAGGAGGGGGAGGAGGGGGAGGAGGGGGAAGAAAAAAATGAATGGACGAGAGAATGAATCACATTTGAAATCTAACAAAAAAAAGAATTTATTCTTCATATCAAATCATCATCATCATCATCATCATCATCATCATCATCATCATCATCATCATCATCATCATTCCCATTATCATTATCATTATCATTATCATTATCATTATCATCATTATCATTATCATTATCATCATTATCATCATCATCATCATCATCATCATCATTATCATCATCATCATCATCATCAATGTTACGATAACAAGTGACTAGCACTTTAAATACAGCGACCGATGTCTGCCGGAATTCGTGAATTCGTCGGTAAGACTCACACCTATACAGTATACACATACAATAACACACTCGCGCACAACAAACGAACAAACAAACAAACAAACAAACAAACACACACAGACATATATATAGAAATGACCGATTATGAATAATTTCGCGCGCATTGGAATGTATTAATTAGATTCACAACCGGTCTCTCTCTCTCTCTCTCTCTCTCTCACACACACACACACACAACACACAAGTACTCTCTCTTACTCTCACTCACTCACTCTCTCTCTCACACACGCACACACACATAAACTCTCTCTCTCTCTCTCTCTCTCTCACACACACACATACACACACACACGCACAAACATCCCATACTTATCAAAATCTCTTTCATCCTCGTCACCCGACGATACGGAAGGCACACTGAGAAAATTTACGCGTTCTTCTAACGTTTACGATTAAATTCATCATTTCTTTTAATAATCCGTAACAACGTGCGTGCGCGCGCGCGCGCGCGCGCGCGTGTGTGTGTGTGTGTGTGTGTATATCGTAGGAAGAAAATTAAACGAAAATAAAAAGAGAGAATATTAGAAAGAAGAGGAAAGAAGAAGAAAAAGAAGAACAAAATAAAAGAGAGGAGAAGAAAACAAACAAACATTTTCTTCCAATCTCCCGATCCCCCGCCCCCAACCACCCACCCTACCGACGTTTTACATGGGACGTAATTTTCTTATTTTTTTCTTTTGTGAATTCAAAAAGAAAAGAAAAAAAAATTTTAAGTACACACAAACATACACACACACACACACACACACACATATATATATATATATATGTATATATATACATATGTGCGTGTATGTTCGAACCCTCATTTCATTTTCGTAACCCCATTAAAATCTTATTTGATATTAGAAAATTGTCAAGTCTCTGTGACTTATTCAATTTTTTTCTTCTTCTTTTTCTTCTTCTTCTTCTTCCTCTTTCTCTTTCTCTTTCTCTCTTTTTTCCTTATCTTATAATAACAGTAGCTTAGTAAAGTTAATATCTGCGCTATTTACACACTCTTAAAAAACTAGAGTTTTTTTTTTTTTTCTTTAGGAACATTAAAAAATCGTCGAATCGATGACGTTACGCCGACGAGAATCGAACCATCGTGAATCATACTCGAGCGATCGAACTCGAAGATTATTTTAAAAGGGGAACAAAACAAAAAAAAAAGAAAAGAAAATAGAAGGAAGGAAAGGAAAAAAAATATGACAATTGAACAGAGAGAGAGAGAGAGAGAGAGAGAGAGAGAGAGAGAGGAAAAATGGAAAAGTAATATAACAAAAAGAATAAAAAAAGAAAACCAATCGTAGAAAAGGAAGAGCTTCTCTTCTATATCTCGATATCTCGAGTATCGAATTCAAAAGGCCATTAATAACAACAACAACAACAACAACAACAACAACAACAACAACAACAACAACACAACGACGACGACAACGACAACGACAACGACAACGACGACGACAACGACGACGACAACGACGACGACGACGACGATAAAAAAGTTTCCACGAAATAAATCGAAACGTTCGATCGGAAACGAGTATGCGAAAAATATATTTACAATAATTTAATCGTTTCGATTGTCGTAAAATTCGTTAAAAAGAAAAAAAAAAAAAAAAAAAAGAAAGAAAAAGACCAACTAAAAAAGCAGAAAAATATTATAAACTTTATCGTTAAAAGAAAAAAGGGAAAAAAACAGAAAAGAATACTTCGTGTTTGAGTTCGAAGGAAACAAAAAAACAAGATAAAAAAAAAAAAACGAAACAAAAAAAGTGGCGGGGAAAAATATGAAAGACTCTCGGGTACGTTTCGAAAGTGAATTAATTAAGTACTGAGGTATACATACGCACACACATACACACACATACGTACATACATACATAGATAAACAAACATACAAACATCGAATCTACACGCAACATTTGTATCGTTATATCGAATTATCGAATTCTCTGCTTAACGAGGGAGCAGAAAAATAGTTAAAAAAAAAAAAAGAAAAGAAAAAAGAAAAACAAAGAAGAAAGAAATATATAAAACAAAAGTGCACGTTGCAAGGATAAAAATAGGTAGGGGGATTTGAGAAAAAAAAAAAAAAATAAGAAAAAAAAAAAGTAAAAATTCAAGGCACTCGATCGTTCGAAAAGTCAATCCTACAAGTAAATCCAACGATGTTACTCAATGGATGGATAAAATTAAAAAAAGAGAAATTAAAAAAAAAAAAAAAAAAGAAACAAACAAAAAATGAGCTCGAGACCGATCACGCAAACGGCAAATCGAATTTATTAAAATAAAACATCGAATTAATTGAAATATGTTTCACTATCGATTATTGTCCTTCTCGATTGGACAACAAAAAAATCGTCGTCGTTGTCGTTTTCTTTGTCGATTTTACTTATGATTTTTCTTCTTCGAGAAAATCATCATCATTATCATCGTGTCATCGTCACCATCATCATCATCATCATCATCATCATCATCATCATCATCATCATCATCATCATCATCATCATCATCATCATCATCATCTTTATCGTCATCATCATCATCATTCATCCATCATCATTCATTATAATTATCATCATCATCATCATCATCATCATCATCATCAACAACATCATGATCATCATATTCATTATCTTCATCGTTTTTATCTTATTATTATTGCTCGGGACGTCTCAAGGACGTCATCTTGCACCCCTCTCCATGTTGGCACGACGATCGTCTAACTTAACCCGATTTCATCATTGAAATAGATACTCAATGATAATCACTAAATGTTCGCGTTAAAATGTATCTTTTCGTTTTCTTTTTTCTTTTTTATTTGTTCTTTCTTCTTCATTTCCCACTTTACTCATCGTTCCTCGATCTCGAATTAATTCTAGAAATTGTTTTTATTCGCTTTACTCGTTCAAAATTATAAAAATCTTTTTCTCGACAATTATGAGTCGTCTATCTTCTTATCTTCTTTCGTACCTCGAATTGAATAAACGACTTTTTCTTTTTTTTGGTCAACCATTATATACCGTTTAACATTTTTTTTGTTTTTAATTAATTAATTCATGAAATCTTTCCTTTTATATAAATAAATATATACGTATATATCTTTTCTCTCTCTCTCTCTCTCTCTCTTTTTTTTTTCAATTAAATATTAAAAACCTCAAGAAATCTTCTCAAAAATTCCCTTTCCGATAATTATCTTCGATAATTATAAATCACTTATTTATTCTTGAATTAATTCTCTTTCGATCTTTCTTTCACATGAATATATATATATATATATATATATATATATATATATATATATATATATATTTATATATACATATATGTGTGTTTGTCTGTAGACGCACACACACACACACACACATATATATACATTTTTTGTCATTAACAATTTTTACGGTCATTATAAAAAACGAGAAGAAAAAGAAATCGGGTAAAGAAAAAGGATAGAAAAATATATACATATATACGTACATACACATACACATAAATATATATATATATATATATATATATATATATATATATTTATATGTGTATGTGTATGTATGTATATAAGAAATGAGAGTAGGACGATCAACGATTCGCATAAACGTTGCTACTGAGGACAACGACGTCGGTTCTTCTACCGGGTTCGTCGCGACCTCCGAGGAGTAGGGCGCATAGAAGGCGTCATATACTCAATGATGGCCTCTTCTTACGATCCTTGGTTGTATTTTTGCCAAATATCGTGCCGAGGACCCTTGAAACCGAATGTACGCCGAGCTTTCTGCGTATAGGTAAAGCTCGTAAAAGTTGGACCGATCTTGCCTCTCGTAGAAGTGCTTGGAAGGCTAAAGCTGCACCTGCTGGACTTTCGGCAGCACTGACCTCATAAAATTGACATCCGTGAGCCAATGACAGCTGTTGCCCCTCGTCCACGCATACCTCTCTGTAAACGAAACGAAGGGAAAAAAAAAAAAACAATGATATTTAACGTTTGTTTACTTGCGATGAATTTTTCTCTTTTTTTTATTTCATTTTTATTCGACCGAATTACTAAGATCGAAACATGATTTAAGAAAGAAGAAGAATGATGGTGATAATAAAAAATGTTTCTTCTTTTTATTAATAACTATATCACACTTCGTTAAATGTGATAAATGTTTGTTCGTTTTTATTACCGAAATAAATTACTTTTTGTTGATAATAAGAAGATTCTATCAAGTAATAATATGGTAGTTACTATATTCGTGGTAGATATATTTGAAGATAATATTAGGTATTCATTGTTCATTGTATTGGATTAGAAAAATAGGATTTTCTACGATTACACACACACACACACACACACACACACACGTATGTATGTATGTATGTATGTATGTATATGCATATATAGGATGACATTATTTAAGATTGAATATCATATGATCGGTAAAGGAATTAATAATTGCATCGATATCGATAATAATATTAAATTTAAATAACGACGAATTCTTTTTATGATTTAACACGAATGAAATTAGAATAAATAAATTTGTATAGAACGTCTAGTAAATCGATTACGTTAAAATGATATATCGATTATGTTAAATTAAAAGAATTGACGAGTTCGTACAATTATCATACCTAAACAAAATTACAAACGATTCTTAATAAAAGGCGTAACAATTAAAGTGAATTTTGGATTAAAAGAATTATCATATATCGATGATATTAAATTCAAAAAAAAAAAAAAAAAAAAAAAAGGAAAACGAGTTCGCGCGAATAGACATATCTATACAAAAAAAAAAAAAAAAAAAAAAAAAAAAATTGCGATCGCGAGTTATATTAAATATTTGCAAAGAAAAAGAAACAAAAATAAACAAAAAAAAGAAAAATAGGAAGAAAGAGAGAGGAAGATGATTTCTTTTTTTTTTTTTTTTTTTTAGTTTCTCCTGCGATCAGGTGAAAACGTGATAAAAAAAAAAAAAAAAAAATAGGGACAGAAAAAGAACATAATGATTCTATTCAATTTTATTTTCTCCCTTCTTTTATATATTTTTTTTCTTCCTTTTTTTTTTTTTTTTTTTGGTGAAACGTTTATAACACTCGCCGTATGACGCGTCCACCCTCGCGAATAAAATATTTACGATTGTGGGATTCGTCAAAGTGTAAGTTGAATCTTTTCGTCGTACGTTT
>OU426852.1:7755541-7758041 GCA_911387685.1 Dolichovespula media | reverse complement strand
GAGGAAGGAATGAGAAATAAAAATGAGAGAGAGAGAGAGAGAGAGAGAGACAATTCGAAGTTTCAATTAAGAACTTGTAGGTTGGTTGATAGTGAAATTATTGAATTAGGTGTTGCGCCTTGTCGTTCTTCTCAACCCCCGTATATATATATATATATATACATGTGTGTGTGTGTGTATTTGTCTCTCTCCCGCGTCTATCCTTCAATTTCACATTGGAATTCGTGAAAATTTCTTTCGTGAAACTTCTTTAAATCGAAATCATTACAACAGTTTCGGAATCTAAGCTTCGATAGAATCATTGAATGGTGTATGACGGGATCCTGAAACGTTTCGTTTCTATTCTTTTCTATATGTTTTGGATTTGGAGATATCATCAAAAAAAAGAAAGAGAAAGCTCGGAAAGAAAAGCGCGACGTAATCGATCGAGTGTGATTTTCAGTAAAAAAAAAAAAAAAAAAAAAAAAAAAAAAAAAAAAAAAAAGAAAAAGAGAAAATGAAACACAAAAAAGAAAATTCATTTTTTACCGTCGAGACAGAGCTCTCTTTAAAATGTTATCGGATTTTAATCGAAACGAATGTATCGTTCCTTTATTTTCCTCTTTCCTTTTCATTTTCGTTTGGAAATGCGAAAGGCATTGAATGAAAAGTGCGATGTAATTTTCATTGATGGAGTTTGACAGGTTTAAAAAAAATGAAAAAAAAAAAAAAAGAAATCTCATTTTACATTCGAGTTCCCTCCTTGAAATATCATCGAATTTCAATCAAAATGAATGTAATTATTCCTTTCTTTTTACTTTCTTATTCCTTTTCGTTTAGCCATAAAGAAATCTCTGAATGAAAAGTGCAATGTAATTTTCATCGAGTGAGATTTTCAGTGAAAAAAAAAAAAAAAAGAAAAAAGGGAAAAGAAGAAGAAAAAGGAAAAAGAGAAAAAATCTGATTTTACTTTCGAGATCTCTCTTCAATGTATCATAGAGAGTTCTAATACAAAATGAAAATTTCCTTTTTTTTTTTGTACACCAATCCGTTTATTTATGTATATATATACGAATATTTTTTTCGAATCGATCAAATCAATTAATAATAATAATAATAATAATAATAATAATTGTAGTCATTGATCGACCACATTAAATAATAATAACAACAACAACAACAACAACAACAACAATAATAACAATAATAATAATAACAAAAAATAATAATAATAGATAATAATAATATTAAAATTTGGATACATATTCGTTACAATTAATTCCTCTTCGAATTAGTTACCGAATCTTTAGATCGTATCTTCCTCTTTAAATGGCATACGATGGCTCTCTGCCAAGATCGAAAATAAATTTTCTCTCTCTCTCTCTCTCTCTCTCTCTCTCTCTTTCTCTCTCTATCGTTCTCTCTTTAGGAAGATAGAAACGCAGCATCCGAAAGGAACTCGATTCGTGCAAGGATCTCGATCTCGATCGTCCAGTGACCTCTTCGACGTGCCGTTATAGAGTACTTTTCATATACATTTACATATATATATATATATATATATATATATATATATATATATATATATACACACACACACACCTATATTAAATATAGACTCCACCTATTCCGAGTTACCTAATCCTCTCGAATTAACAGCTTTCGCGTGCACTTAATGACGATTGAGTTTAATTATAGACCAGCATTGATGACTCCTCGATATTACGAATGTCGGTATTGATTAAATAACATTGAATTGTATGTGCCAAGGTATAACGAGCGTTTCTCTTTTTTTCCTTTTTCTTTTCTTCTTCTTCTTTTTTTTTTTTTTTTTTTTTTTTTTTAATCGAATTAAAACGCGACGCCTTACCGTGCATGATCCAGATCTCTCTTATTGCCGAGCAAGAGTGCAGTGAAGTAGGATGGTAAACGTAAATCCGCAAGCTGTTTTAAAAGTCCTCTTGCTTCTTGAAAGCTTCGTTTACATGTTACGCTGTAAACGACGACGAATGCCTCGCCCCATCGTATGTGCGAATATAGGCAACCGTTTTCCTAAATTAAAAGGAAAAAAAAATAAAAGTAATAATAATAATAATAATAATAATAATAATAATAATAATAATAAAAATACAACAAAATCAAATACACGCGTCGAAGTCGTTGCGTTCGATGGTGAAGTTTAATGATTAAATTTGTAAAAGATTGGTTACGCGAAATTCATTATAGAATTGAACCCATTCGCCTGCGTAGATGATAATTAAAATGATAAAATCGATGTTGTTTCTTATGTATTTCGATCGTAATTTTCATAATCGATTTTTAACGATAAAACTTTCGTTAGAGGATTTATAGAATATTCGTATGTTAATCCATCGAATTTGATGTTTAACAAATTCGATCGTAAATTTGTCATTGGAAGTATACAAAATTAACAATTAATTAGCAAGAGATTCGTAATGAACGAAACATGAATTTCTGATCACGTTAAACGTACGTATACGTCGGATGAATATAAATATCG
>OU426852.1:7740541-7750541 GCA_911387685.1 Dolichovespula media | reverse complement strand
AAAGAGAAAAATAAGAAGAGGAACAGGAAATAAAAAAAAAATAAAGAAAAAAAAAACAAAACGAAAAAAAGGAACGAGACGAAGGAAATAAAAAGAGGAAACGACGACGGAGGAGGGTTGAGTTTGTGTTGTGTGGGTGCGGGAAGAAGGGAGAGCGAGGGTCGGAAGAATGGAAGAGGAGGAAGGAGGGGAAGGTGCGGTGCGGCGAGGGCGGGAAGGGCGGAAAGGAGGAGGTGGGAGGAGGTGGGAGGAGGTGGGAGGGTGGCCGACAGAACAGTGCTAGGTGGGCGGGAGATGACTTTTAGAAAATTCGATTTTAGTGCCGCAAGAAAGGTGAATCGTCGCAATAAACGTCTCGTTGAGTACCACCATGAGATCATTTTATGATGAGTCATTTAACTCTTTTTTAACGTGTGTCGCGCTTATTGCCAGTTCTCGGACGTGTGAAAAAAAAAAAGAAAAGAAAAGAAAAGAAAAGAGAAAGAAAGGGAAAAAATAAAAAAAAAACACGAAAATTCTCTTACGGCCTATTGCCCGAGCCTTATGTGGACATATAAAGGAGGAGGAGGAGGAGGAGGAGGAGGAGGAGGAAGATTTCTCTATCGACGACGGGGTCAGAGAGGGGGTACAAGAAAATGAGGGTGAGTGGAAAAATCCTTCGTCTGTGCTTTATGGCTATGCGCCATAACAATACAATCGAAATATCTATCGTTCTCTCGATATGACCTCGTGTATGAATGTGAAAATTACACTTCCAAGATGATGATGATGATGATGATGATAATGTGTGTGTGTGTGGGGGGGGGGGGTGTCTGTGTGGGTGTGTGGGTGTGGGTATGTGTGTTTGTGTGATTTCATATTTTTACGAAATTATTATTTAATGAAAATAATTGATTCAAACGTATAATAACGTTTATTCTTTTTGGTTTTTCTCAAAAAAAAAAAAAAAAGGAAAAAAAACACCACATTATAATTCAATAAGAAGAGAAATAATTCGAGAAAGAAATGAAATGATTCATTTACGAAATAAGATTTCGTTGTCATTATTTCGATATATAATTATATTGTATTATTTATATTATTAATTATTACTATATATATATATGTATTGGTTGATTATATATGTATAATCATATACGTATAATTATTTTACATATATTAATTAATAGATTACATATATAAATGATTTACACATAATTAACTAAAATCGTTACAATCGATTTCTAAATTGACTGTTCAAAGGTATGACCGATCCTTCGAAAATTATGATTTTGAAATTAATCCTAGTCGTTGATAGTTTTATTAAAAAAAAAAAAAAAAAAATAGAGAGAGAGAGAGAGAGAGAGAAGAAAGAGAAGTAAATGAATTCTACTTTTGATTAAATCGAACAAAAAAATAAAAAGAAACGCGGATGATCGATTATAACCTAATAAAAACGATTGAGATTTCGTCGTATAAGATTTTAAATCGGCAAGGTTTTATGCATAGCACAATAGCGTCAGGAGAAGCGAGTTATTCAATTTATCAGCTCGCTCCACCCACCCACCCCTCGTTTCTACTTTCTATTCTTATTGCAACCCTTTTCTCTCGTTTGGTACGGCAACTCTCGGGACGGCCTATGCTCGTTACTACGGTCATAAGTTACTCTTGTTACTGCCCTTTCTCCCTGAGGAGGGGGTGGAACCCGGTAGGAAGCGTATCGCTGTAAAACTACGAGTAATAACACTGTAAGTCATTGTCAGTGGTTACGGTATACAGTAACGTGGAGAGGCTTCCCCGTCGGGATAACGGGCCACACGCTTTCACGGAATATCTCGAGAAAAACTCAAAAGGGGTTATCTCCTTGGCCAATCTCGCCAAAGAAAATATTATCGTTGTTATTAAAAAACAAATTTCAGTTTCAACGAATCCTCCCATAAATCTCCCTCCCCTCCTCACCCCTCCTCGCCCCTCCCCTCCCCTCCCCTCACCTCCTTTCGTCAGTTCTTGAAAATCGTCCAAAACTAAATCGAGATTTTATTAAAACAAAACAAAGGTAATTTAATATAAATATATATATATATATATATATATATATATATATTTTTCTTGTTTCTTTTATCGCTCTCCACGCTACGTTTCATAAATTATTTGTAATAATTATTCGATATTTCAGAGATCGATTCGGTCGTGGTTACGCTTCAAGTCTCGAAAATCGTTTAAAAGTAAATCGAGTTTTTATTACAACAAAACAAAAATAATAGTATTGGTGATAGTACTACCGTTTCTTTTTTTTTTTTTTTTTTTTTTTTTTTTTTTTTATTATTATTACGACTAAATTTTATACATCATTTATAATAAATATCGGATATTGAAAGATTCAAGATAATAATATATTATAATAAACCGATCTGAATTTCTCTCGTCTTGAAAATCATGAAAAAGTCTACACTTTCTTACAAAAAATAAAAGAAAAAGGGAGTAAAGAAATAATAATAATAATAATACCAATAATAATAATGCTGATGTTAATATTAATCTTTCATTTGTATATTTTTTATATCTTATGCATTAATAAAAAAAAAAAAATTATGCGCTCATATTATATTTTTTCTATCACAAAAAAGATATAATAACAATGATCTTTAAAATATCAATCGAACGTTCTAACGCTCGAAATGATTTGTTTTTCTCGTTTGAAGAAATAGTTAATAAAAGAAAGTTGTCAAGAATCATGTATCAGCTGTTTCCACTAAATCCAATCGTCCTTAAAAATCCATTTTCGGGACAACTTTTACGATCGAAAATGAAATCTTTCGAGAAAAAATTGGGCAGAAGGTAAGCGAGTGACTTTAAAGAAAAAAAAAAAAAAAAAAAAAAAAAGTATAACAAAATGAGAGGGAAACAAAAAGAAGAAAAAAAGAAATCTCTCGAAAATTGATTCCCGAACGATCTCTAGACGATTTTTATTTCTAGATCGACGAAAGGAATGATCATGAATTATGGCAGTTCAGTTTCCATGACCCACTTTAAAATCTCATCAATCTAAGTATTATTATTCTACTTTACCGTATCTTTTACGATTATTCGAGAACGAAAATTAGAAAAAGAAGAAATAAACGGGCGTACGTAAATACATTTATGTATAAAACAAAAAGGAGTCAAGAGTAAAAAATGAGTACAAATGCGAAAGAATAAAATTGACAAAAAAAAAAAAAAAAAAAAAGAGAGAACGAACAAAAATCTATCGTTAAATTTAGGAGTTCGTTCGTTAAAAACGGGCGAGAGGGGAACATAGAGAGATAGAGAGAGAGAGATAGGTCATAGATAGAAGTGACGTGTTTGAAGAAGATGTAAGCTAATATCCAATGGGATACTTCACCACCCTTGGCGTCTACACCAATCTACGTCTATGTAACGCAACGCCCGCGCTCGAATAGTTACGCAGAATTTACAAGCTCTTACATAAGTCGCATGCTCGTCGCCCGGAAGAAGAAGAAGCTGTATGCATGTACGTATGCACGTATGCACGTATGCACGTATGCACGTATGCACGTATGCACGTATGTACGTACGACGACGAAGTGTGACGTGGCACGATGCACAACACGATCGACGATCCTCGCGAGACCAGGGAATCTTTTTTTTTTTTGTGTTTCCGTTTTCTTCTTTTCATTTATTTCTATCCCCTTTTGTTTCATTTCATTGTTTTATATTTTATTATTATTATTATTGTTATTATTATTATTAATATTTTTATTGTTGTTGGATTCCATTCTTTCTTCTCGTTGAAGGCTTTCGCTTTTCGCTACGGTTGTTCGAAAACAATGAATCTTTTCAAGGACACCGTAGGGCTCGAGTTAACACGATCGAACATGATCAACAGTCTCTAATAGATCGAAATTTTCAAGATCGATTTTTCGTGTCTCATAAAGCTTGACGAGACATGATCTCTGTCAAGATTGAATCGATAGAAAAAAGTATAAAAGTGAAAAAAAAAAAATGGAAAAAACAATATCGCAAGTGATCGCTTATACCAACAAGAATAATAAACAACGTTTACGTTAAATCAATTTGAATGAACGACGATATCGAGGATATAGATCGAGTATGAAACGTCGCAATCGTAAATTAAAAATAAGATCAAAATCCCTCATAGATCGAGATGACATCCGTCTAGATTAAATCGTACGTAGTAAGGGAAAAATATTCAGCCGATTAAAACATCGCGATTGTTTCTCCTAACTCGTAATAACGATCGATATGAACGATAAATTATATGATCAAATATATATAATAATATTCATACAATATCATTATTGATATAAATAAACGAAAGCCCTAGAACGCACATTCGTCTGGTTGGATAATATAAATCGATATATTTAGTTCTATCGAAATTTGTAGAGCACATATTTCAAGCTTAACACATCATTTGAAAAGATACAAGATTACGAAGAGAAAGAGAGAGAGAGAGAGAGAGAGAGAGAGAGAGAGAGAGAGAGAGAGAGAGAGAGAGAGAGAGAGTGAAATAGAGAGGAACAAAAAAGCATTTTTCTCAAGAAGAGAAACATTGGTGTTATCAAGTGCAAGAAAGAAAATAGCGGAGGACAGTCATCCGGTCTGCGCTTATATATCTATCTATATATATATATATATGTGTGTGTGTGTGTGTGTATATATATAAAAGAAGAAACATAACTCGTTTTCGTGGCGAGCGTACCTTATCCCGTGGGATCGCGTGGGTGTTAAAGCGCGCGGTGTCTCCCTGAGAATTCTCGCAAGGTTTTTCGCCCACTCTACGATCGATTTGGAATGAACAGTAAGACGACGATGACGACAACGACGACAACGACAACGACAACGACGACGACGACGACGACGACGACGACGAGGAGGAGCAACGACGATCGGTATATACCTACGTATGTACCTTTCGAAACCTATTTCAGGCTTCTCTCAGTTAACGGGTTCCTCTTCGTTAAAAAGACTACCCGATCACTTTTTGTTCCGAACCATTTTACGAGCCACAATGACTACGCCATTTCCATTCATTGGGCAATTACATAAACTACGATTAAAACTCCTTCCTCTTGCGCCGTTGCTATTGTTCAAAAAACAAAACAAAAAAAAAAAAAAAAGAAAGAAAAAGGACAAGGAAAGAAATGAAAGGAGAAAATTTGTTTCTTTTTATTTTCTTCCCTCTTTATTTCCTTCCTTCTTTCCTCTTCCTTTTTCATCTTCTTGTTCATTTTTCTTTATCTTTCTTTTCCTCTTCTCTTTAATTACGTCGATCCTACATATATATATATATATATATATATATATATATATATATGTGTGTGTGTGTGTGTGTGTGTGTGTGTATACGTGTATAAAAAATAAATGGATCCTTTTTGATTAAATACAGATAGTTGGGAATTCTATAAAAGAAAAAGATGTGAGAAAGTCGTTATTATTATTTTGTAGTTTTATCCTCTACACACTGACTTTTTTTCTTTTTTTTTTAATTGTAGATTAGAGAATCTGATTTTGTTATTAATATAGATTTTACTTTTTTATTAAATAAATTTATTGCCATTATTTTTTTATTTGTGTATATATATATATATATAACTCAAAACTTTCGTATGAAGTTTTATGATGGTTTGGGCTTGAGAATAAAAAAAAAAAAAAAAAAAAAAAGAAAAAAAAGAAATGTAGAAAACGAAAATGTCCATGAATCGATTTTTTTTTCGTTAACTCTCTAATGTTTTTCATTAACTCTCTGATGAAAGTATCGTAACTTCATAAACGATTCGTCAATGCTGATCAAATTTCATATGAAAAAGAAGAAAGAATGAAGGAAAAGGATCAAGTAGAAAAGAAAAATCAAAATCATCGACGATTAAAAAAGAAAAAAAAAAAGAAAAAACGGAATAAAAAATAAAAAATTTTCAAGCATATATCTCGATTAATCATTTAAGATTCGATGATATAAACTTTACAAGGAATAATTTTTAATGAATTTCCGTAAGAAAGGAGCGAAAACGTCGACGATTTAAAAAAAGAAAAAAAAATTAACAAAACAAAAATCGCAATTGTACATTTCGATTAATTTGTTAAAAATCACGTAAGATAACGTAGTTGATCGAAAATTTCTAATCGTATGATCGAAAGAGCGTATATTACGGTATACAGCTCGATGACAAAAAGATATATGTATATAGAGAGAAGGAAAGAGATATATAGAGATAGAGAGAAAGAGAGAGAGAGAGAGAGAGAGTGTGTGTGTGTGAGAGAGAGAGAGAGAATATACCAGAAAACACATTTGGAATCCCCACCGTAAGATCGATCGTTATTACGGCGTCTCCCCGTATACCGAATACCTCATTCGATAGAATGCAAAACCTCCTCCTCCTCCTCCTCCTCCTCCTCCTCCTCCTCCTCCTCCTACTCCTCCTCGTCACGCGATGCACGCGATGTACGCGATGCACGCAATGCACGCACGTACGCACGTACGCACGCACGCACGCATGCATTCACTAAATGACCGTACGGACGCACGCGTTGATGCGATTCCGGCATCGCGTCCAATTGTCTGGAATACAATCGACGATAAATATTTATGAGCGATTAAGGCAATACCGAGATCTATCCGTAGATGCATACGCCATCGTCTTATCGATCATGATCTAACAAACGAAGGTCATAGTCTTTTTCGTTTCTTTTTTCTTTCTTTCTTTCTCTTTTCCTTCCTTCTCTTATTCGATTCGACAACTTTATTTTCCTTTTGTTTCGTTCCTATTTTTTTTTTCAATTTTTTCTTTCTCTTTCTTTTTTTTCTTTTTTGTTTCTTTCTTTTCTTCTAACGGATCATTTCACTACGTAATTTTCCGTTCCCCCGATTTTTCCTTGCAATTATTACATTTGATTCAATTACATTCGAGGAATTTTTTTTCCTTGTTTTATTATTATTATTATTATTATTATTATTATTATTATTATTATCGTTATTATTATCGTTATTATCAATATTAATCTCTTATCGTTTTTACCATAGTCGTTGATTGAAATCGTATTATGGCGTTATTTAATATTGTATTTTATTGCTTCGTTAGATTCGTTAATTAATTTAATTACGTGTCTCGTTACGCTCGTTGGACCGTTGAAAATATTCTTTTAACGTTCGATAAAATTATTGTAATTTTTTTTTTTCTTTTTTTCATGAAATATAAAGATACGCGTATAGGAACGACAGGTGTTAGAGTCGTTTATCTGTTTAGAACTTTCGATGCACAGTGTGTGTGTGTGTGTGTGTGTGTGTGTGTGTGTGTGTGTGTGTGTGTGCCTGATGAAGCTGCACGAATGAAAGTGGAGTGTAATACGATACTTGGAAAGGTGCAATGCCTTCGTTTCGTTGAACTCGACGAATAATCGACCAACCCTGCTAAATGTCGATCCAAATTTTTATAACTTTTTATAATGATAATAATAATAATAATAATAATAATAATAATAATAATAAGAAGAAGAAGAAGAAGAAGAATCATATATGCAATTATATATAAAAATTATTTTGGATTAACAATTCTTATTTTGCCGATCTTTCCTAAAAAAAGAAAAATTATTAATAATATTAATAATAATAATAATAATGATAATAATAATAAAGAAATTGGTGGTTGAAATTACCGACATTTTGATAACCATCCTATATACAATAATAGTAGTAATAATAATAATAATAATAATATTAATAATAATAATAATAATAATAATAATAACAATAATAACAATAATAATAAAAATAACAATAATAATATCGATACGAATTTATAAAGCCACAAAACCAATTCCGGAGACAAATGTAAGAAAAAATTCATAGTAATAATAAAAAATGGATCAACATCATCACCATTATCATTATTATTTAAAAATCATATCGATAATAATTTCCATCACTTTTTGTAAGTGTTACAAAATAATGATTATTATTCGAAAAAATTAATATA
The DNA here is from genome assembly GCA_911387685.1 of Dolichovespula media. NCBI lineage: Eukaryota > Metazoa > Arthropoda > Insecta > Hymenoptera > Vespidae > Dolichovespula > Dolichovespula media. Next base: position 7,742,568 of record OU426852.1, on the reverse strand, counting down.
AAAATTGCATTATCTTTTGTACACAAATCAATCGTTTTAATAAAAGTTGTGTAAATTCGGATGTATATATATATATATATATATATATATATATGTTTTTTAAAAATATTTCTCTTATGTGTATAAGCACATTAGATTTTTCGCATTTTCAGAAAAGACTATGATAAATGCATAAACGCTCGTGGAACGGCCGGACTCGTTTAGAATTAATGTGGTAATTAGAAATCTGGCGGATAGCAAGCTGGGACGTTGCCCGACCTATTAGCCGACTGCTAGCATAGCATCACCGTGTAACTATTTACAGACGTCGGCTTGCCTGGCTGAAACGATTAGCGACCCTCTTGTCTGCGTTCTTGAACGAGGCAATTTTAACATCCTCCTCCTATGCACAACACACTCGTGTGTCAACGATTTCATCTTCTTACATGAAGTCATTACAAAACATCCAAGTCCCTTTTCTTTCCTTTCGACCATACATCGAAAATTTCTATATCGTATAATAATATTTATAATAATAACAATGATTCTCGTAACGGTCATTGTCGTTCAGATTTATGGCAACTCGATTCGCTCAAAAAAAAAAAAAAAAAAAAAAAAGAAAAGAAAAGAATATGTAAAAGATGATAATGATGATAATAATATTAATAATAATAATAATAATAATAATAATAATAATATAAAACTGGTAGGGAAATTTTGATATTTGCAACTTCGTTTTCTTATATTCTATTATTAAGTAAAAAAAAAAAAAAAAAAAAAAAATAATAATAATAATAATAGTAACGATGACAATAATAATATCAGTAGTTATCATTACGATAATATTTGCTGCAACGTTGATTAATAATTGTTCGATTGTTACGAAAAAGGAAAAATCCAAAAAAAAAAGAAAAAAGAAAAAAATAGGCATAATAATAATGTAAAATCGACGATCGAGACATTTTCGAAATTTCTTCGATATAATAACAATAATAACGATAATGGTTATCATTGCAATAATATTTATCGCAACTACATTTAATTACGTTCGATTGTTAAGAAACAAAAAAAAAACAAGAAAGATGAACCCAATAATAATAATATAGAATTCGCGATCGACATTTTGAGATTTATCCCGTATAATAATAACGATGATGGTTATCATTGCAATAATATTTATCGTAACTACATTTAATTACGTTCGATTGTAAAGAAGGATAAAAAAAAAAAAAGAAGAAGAAGGAGACGATAAAAATGAAAAAAATAATAATATTATAAAACTGACGACCGGCATATTGTTAATTATTCTATATAATAATAACAATGGTTATCATCGCGATAATATTTTTTTGCGATTATATTTAATTAGGTTCGATTGTCAAAAAGAAAAAAAAAAAAAAGAGAAAGGAAGAAAGAAAGCAAAGAGAAAAAATGAATATAATAATAACGTAGAACACGCGATCGACATTTTGAAATTTGTCCCATATAAATAATACAATAATAATAATAATAATAATAATAATAATAATAATAATAATAATAATAATAATAATAATAATAATAATAATAATAATAATAATAATCTTAATAATATTAATAATATGAAACTGTCGAATCGACGTTTTTATATTTGTTCAAATATTTTCACTCCTCTCACAGTCTCTCGTTCTAATCGACTGATCTTAATTATCGCATTAAAATCGTTGAGTTAAATAGACCATCGTGTTTTTTGTTTTTTAACGTAAAGCAAAGCGAATCCAGCAAGTGCGATGAAAATTCCTATCAAGTTAATAATCGTGCTCGATGCGGTAATCGTTATTTTTGGATTAAAAGAAAAAAGAAAAAAAAAAAAAGAAGAAGGAAATGTAGAAAGAAAGATGGAAAGAGAGAAAGAAAGAAAGAAAGAAAGAAAGAAAGAAAGAAAAAGAAATGTAATCCACCGTTAACAACGCGCACGATTTAATTCCAATCAAATTTTATATTTAGAAACGATTTCCTACAGTGCCTCTTATTTGCCCACTTGCGAATATTTCGGAATTAAGATAAGA
>OU426852.1:7720541-7738041 GCA_911387685.1 Dolichovespula media | reverse complement strand
AAGCTTTGACGATTCTTTTTATTTATTCATTCTTCTTCTTTTTTTTTTTTTTTTGTATCTGGATCGTCTATCACAGGACATTCAATATACGCGCTTATTATGGAAAACGAAAAAAGGGGTGATCGAAATCTATGAAAAATCATTACCTTCTTTTTTTTTCTATCTTTTGTCACTCTCACGATGGAAATAAAAAAAAAAAAAAAAAAAAGGTAAAGAAAAAAAAAATATAAAGAACGAACAGACAATACAATAAGTTTCGGCGTGCCTCCACGGATTTCGATGTGATGATGAAAATATTACACGCGTTGGGAGAGAGAGAGAGAGAGAGAGAGAGAGAGAGTGCGTGTGTGTTTACGTGTACGTGTATTAATACCAAAGAAAACTTTGGAACATTATCGAGATAACGAGAGTTTCGAAGAAAAGAACAAATATATCTCGAGATATCTCCCGAGGAATTCCTTCGCGTTTCGTATTGCGGGAAACGCAATAATAATCGTTTATTTCAACGAGAGATTCGCGATAAGGAATATTTAGGAAATTTTTCAAAGAGGGGGGGGGGCAGGAGGGAGGGGGGAATCGCGTATTTCGTACCGTAAAAATTTATATCTACGTCGAAATCGTGCGGAGGCTCGGAACGTTTTAGAATAAATTCGTTGAATTTTCGCACGAGTATGTCTCCTGTTCGTTTTTTTTTTTCTTTCGGAGAGGGGGCAAGAGACAAGTTAAAAAATAATTCAATTCGTTTGTCTCTTCTTACCAATGGAAGATCCATTAAAAAAACGAAAGTTGAGTCGATCGATTTCCGCGATATTTCTTTTTGTTTCTTTTCTTTTTTTTTTTAAAGAAAACGTTCCGAAAAAAAATCTATAAAAATTATCGGCTTCTTTCTCCGTTATCCGCAACTCTTACAATTAAGATATAAAGAAGAAGAAGAAGAAGAAGAAGAAGAAGAAAAAACCAAATCAAAAGCAAGAAAGAAAAGGAGTCATACTTGTTTCCCTTGATTAATTGAAAAGAAATGATTAACCATCGACGATCGTCATACTTCATAAAAAAAAAAAAAAAAAAAAAAAAAAAGAATAAAAAAAAAAAAAAAAAAAAAAAAAAGTAAAAAGAGAAAAGGAAGAAATTCTTATCGCCAGCGGCGAATTTCGCGCGAGACGATAAGCTCGAAAAAAAAAAGAAAAAGAAAAAGAAAAAGAAAAGAAAATAAAAAGAAAAATCTTTCGAAAAACATATTTCCGGGAGGTCGAAATGATGTATACATATATATATATATATATATATATATATATATATATATATGTATGTATGTATGTATGTATGTATGAATGTATATGATAAATATGAGGAATATATACGTTTGTTTCGTACGAATTCGAATTAAACGATACAAATGGGATTTATAAAACGATTACCGAATAGCATATATCTCGAGGTTCTTAGATTTACGTGACGAGGAACAATGCACGATGGAAATATTAATCGTGGTAGGACGAGGTCGAGACCTCGTATGCACCCGGGAACGTGCCACCTACCCATTTGTTGCTCGACTTCCTACGTAAGCTAAAAGGATTCTATTGGTGCGCCAGCCTACCTGAACTCTCCTCTCTGCCCTTGTTAGCCAGTTTATTATTATACCTACAGTCGGAACACCTACCGAGATCCTACTGATCGATCGCACACACGACCGCCATATCCTTTATGGGACTCCTGGGAATTTCATGCGAATAATATCGACGGGGTTTTAAAGTGACTGGGGGGGCCAGGGGCGGCGGAGGGGGAGGTCGTAATATTCCACGAAATCTAAAGAATTATTATCTTTCTACCTAAACAATCCTATGAATTCAAAAATTATATCGGGGAGAAAATTTTCAACGGACAATTTTGTTCTTCTCTTTCGTGAAAAAAAGACTGAGACGGAGATAGAGATTGAGAGATTGAGAGACTGAGAGAGAGAGAGAGAGAGAGAGAGAGAGGGTTATGTGTATATTTTCGACTCCTTCTTCTTCTTCTTCTTTTTTTTTTGTTTGTTTTTATTTTTGTTTCATTTTTCTCTTTTTCCTCCTTTTCTTTTTTCTTTCTTTAATATCTTTCTTAACGTAACGTGGTTTCAACGTAGAAGGTCATTGGATACATCACGATAACCATCTTAAAAATGATACTTCAAATTATTGATCGTAAAGGTTTTTTTGGTAGTTTTCTAATCTTTGGTATCTAACAGTTTTTTCTGTGCGTTTAGAAATGAACGAGGATTGGTGGGTGATAAGTTTTGTATTTATAAGTTGTCTTACCATAAATTTAACGGGTTGGTTCGTTTCTTTATTCAATGGCTATCCTCTGTTGTTTTGGGTACTTGCAAGTTTTTCTATTTTTTTTTTTTTCCTCATCCTTTGTTCGTTCGTTCATTTTGCGGATCTTTTTTCTTAAACCATTCTCCGTAAACTCTGCTAAGTTGATCAGATTGAAACTCGATGAGAAAATATATGTTTCTTAGCATATGTTTGTAATTGTATCGTTACGATTACAAGTTGACATTCGATGAATTGAAACTTGTAAAAGAAGGAAAAAAAGAAAAGGAAGTTAAAACTTGCAAAATAAAAAAAAAAAAAGAAAAATGAAAAAATTGAAACTTGTCACAAAAGAAACGTGTTCTTCAATATTTTTTTCTCTTTCTTTTTCTATAGCTTCGCGACATCGAACAGAGATAATCGACGGACGGATGAAATTGGGTCGATTTATAAAAAAAAAGAAAAAAAAAATAAAGAAATAGAAAAAGGAATCGTATAGAAAAAAGTAAACGGAGATAACAACAACAACAACAACAACAACAACAACAAAAACGAAACGAAAAATAAAAAAGAAAGAAAGAAAGAAAGCAAAAAAAAACAAACGCCATGAAAATCCCATAGAACCCTTCTTATCCCAAGGCGCACACAACTCGAGCGAGCTGACGGACGAGACGTTTGCATTAATGAAGACGAAATATTTGCCGGTGTAATTATTATCAGTCGTTTCATTTAATCGCAAACACGGTGCACGCTGGCAGCAAAGCGGCGGCAAGTTTACGCTTCGACGACGGGCCTCGTTTATGCGGTACACGCGCTTGTCGACTCACCTATGTGAAACCACCATAAACGGTAAAAAACACTAACAAGTACCTCTATACATACATACATACATACATACATAAATACATACATTACACACACACACATACACACATATACATATATACATATATATACACATGTATCTTTGTTATATATCCGTACGTGTAGGCAAATACGTGTAGGTATATGCAAAAAAGAAAAAGTAAGCAAAAACAAAAAAAAAACAATAAAAATAAAAAGAAAACATTAGCGCACGTATATTATCCATGTATAAACGGGTATATTCGCGTAACGCGAAATGTGTGTACGTACGTACATACGTGTATATGGATGTGTGTGTATGGACACCATACGTATTACGTACGTATATGTACGACAGTATTCTTGTATGTACTCGTACGTTCGTTCACGTATGGGCTTCATTCATATGTGTGTAAGCGTATGTGTTTCTCTCTCTCTCTTTTTCTGGTGTGTGTGTGTGTGTATGTGTGTGTATGTTTGTATGTGTGTAAATTTTCCAAGCAGTCGAGCAAAGTGATTTACGAACCATGGAAGCATGGAATATGGATAACGACATTCATTGTGAAACATTTCCTTTTTGCCGACTAAAGAAAGATAGAAAGATAGAAAGATAGAAAGAAAGAAAGAAAGGAGGAGAGAAACAGGGAGAGAGAGAGAGAGAGAGAGAGAGAGAGAGATAGAAAGAGATAGAGACGATGTAGGATAATGGATCGTGCGTTTAATCGGCGCTCGGATAATCGATGTCGTAGAGCACAAATTAATTATGCCGCTCGTTATTAGAACCGTTAAATGTCGAGAAAGAGAGAACGAGAGGAAGAGAGAGAGAGAGAGAGAGAGAGAGAGAGAGAGAGAGACTCGCGATCTAGCAAGAGCCTTTCTCGATTTCGCAATCGACGGTTTGCACCGTCGTACTAACGAGTAAGAGACAGATAAATAGATAGATAGTTGGATAGATAGAGACAGAGAGAGAGAGAGACAGAGAGAGAGATAGAGAGATAGATAGATAGATAGATAGATAGAGAGAGAGAGAGAGAGAGAGAGATAAAAAGAGAGATAGATATTCATTCCGAAGTCTCAATCTTCTACCGAGAGTGTCTGAGGCGTTCCCAGCATCCAACTTACGAACGATTGGGTCCATTATCCTTGGGAGATGGATCGAGATGGCCGTTCGATTTAATTAACTATCGCTACTGTTCTCGCTCTCTCTCTCTCTCTCTCTCTCTGTCACTACTATATACACTCGGTCCTTACTATATTTTCCGTTCCCTCGTTCTATGCGATCTTTCGCATTGTAGTTCTTTTTCTCAAGGATTTTCTTTTCTTTTCATTCATTCATTCATTCATTCATTCATTCATTCATTCATTCATTCATTCATTCATTCATTCATTCATTCGTTCGTTCGTTCGTTCTTATCTTTTGGAATGTTGATGAAGGATGTTCGATTGGAATGTTTCTGAGGATCGGTTCGATTCGATCTTTCGATAATTTGTTCGATAAAAAAAATATATGTATTTATATACGGTAGGATACATGAATATACGAATTGCGTTATTCGTGAGTAGATGGTCGATAATAATTAATAAAAAAAGAAACAAAAAAGAAAAATTAAGAAATTAGATTGAAAACCAGCTTATTTGTGTTTTTATAAAATTCATATGAACGTTGATATTGTCAAGTGTACCGATATTTCATTTCGGTACGCACGGTATATATATCCGAACTCGTTTAAAAAAAAAAAAAAAAAAAAAAAAAAAAAAAAAAAAAAAAAAAGAAAAGAAAAGAAAAACTTCTCCTTTAGTAATTATTATCTCTACAGATAAAAACCCGAGGAAGATAAGACGAAAATACAGCTGAATAATTTGAAAATTAACAAATCAAATCTATTCGATATATTAGAGTGTATATCGCGATTGGTTGACAATTTTCGTCCTTAACAATAATCATTTTTAGAAATATATTACACACAAAAATATAACGTAATGTAATTTGAATTTATCCAATGAATTTCATTTGATTTACAAAATAATTGGAACACTTAAAATCCACGATCGAATTACAAGATCTCGTCTCTTATGTAACATAACACGTAACAATTTATCGCTTGCACCGAATGATAGACGAAAATTTTGGTGAATCTCTTAAATCGACGAAGAGAAAAAATTGAACGAAAGAATTGAAGATACACATTTCAAATTGAAATAAAAATTTTGAAAAAACGGGTTTATGAAAATCGTGTTAGAATCGACGAAATTATAAGTCCGTTAATCCACTTAATATACAGAATTATTTACAAGTTATCAAAATGATGTTACCACAAAAGAAAATAAATCCAATGAATTTACACGATTATATCAAAAATTAACGAAGAAAGAAAAGAAAAAAGAAAGAAAAAGATGGAAAAGATAGAGATAGATAGATAGATAGATGGAGAGAGAGAGAGAGAGAGAGAGAGAGAGAGAGAGAGAGAGAGAACACCCTGTATAATAACATTACACAATAATAAATAGAATCGAAACGTCATATTTGTAGAAATTAGAAGGAGAGGACGAACCCGTTTAGATATTTGCAGAAAATCACTGTCAATGAGTAAGTAAGCAAGTAAGTACCTTACGCACACCTACATACACCGTATACTCGTGTAGTACGTAAGCACGCGCTCGCGCAAGTTAGTGTACGCGAGTGTGTCCCCGTGCTTTCGATCCGAAATAAATCATTTCTATACCGTGCTTTCCTTCCTTCTCGCGAATGCAAATGAGCACTAAGAGTGCGTTCGCATCATTTATCTTTTCTCGTCGGTTAAAGTCGGAGAGAGGAGTCCTGCGGCCTCCGCACACGTTACTCAGCTACGCGGAAGAGAGAGACAGAGACAGAGACAGAGACAGAGACAGAGACAGAGATAGAGAGAGAGAGGGAGAGAGAGAGAGAGAGAGAGAGAGAGAGAGAGAGATGGCAAACGGGATTGAAAGGAGGAAAGGGGGTACAGAGGGAGGGGGCAAAAAAAGGTGGCAAAGAGTAAAGTAGGGAGAGATGAAAAGAGACAGAGATATATACATACATATGTGTGTGTGTGTATGTGTGTATGCATATATATATATATATATATATATATATATATGCGTGTATGTGTGTGTATGTGTATATATATATATAGAATATATATAGAATATATATATATATATATATATATATATATATATATATATATATAGAAGAGGAGGGAAGGAGTAAATAAAATTATCTTCGCGCCTAATGGCCGCACGTACGGCTTATCAAGTAGACACCGGGTCGGTGCGCTACGTGATCGCATTATGATACGACGACGATGACGATGACGATGACGACGATGACGAAGGCTACGGTGAAAATCGTGGATGCACTTGCGAAATCGAGAGCGATTAAAATACAATGGCGACCGTGAAATGTAAGAAAGAAAGAAGGAAATAATGATGATAATAATGACGACGATAATAATGATAATAATAATAATAATAATAATAATAATAATAATAATAATAATAATAATAATAGTAATAATAATAATAATAGTAATAATAGTAATAATAATGATGATGATGATGATGACGATGATGATAATAACGATAATGATAATAATAACGAAAGAAGTGCTTACGATTCCAAAAATTTAATCGAATTTAATAAAATAATTTAATCGAATTCTATTCAAAATTGTATTTAATTAGAATATTTTTTATTTTTCTCATTTGTACGTCGTCAAATTTATTGATTAGATTGAATATATATATATATATATATATATATATATATATATATATATATATATGCGTGTATGTATGTCCATGTATGCATGTATGTACAGATAGCTAAATTTTTGTATGCGTTCGTGCGTGTGTGTGTGGGTGGGTGGGTGTGTATGAATATGCGTATATGGTACGTATTGTTTATCGAGTAATGGAATTCGAAAGAGTCAGCATAAACTCGGCGAATTTGAAATACGAAGGACGGAATACAAAAGATTACGTAAGTGAAAATATGTTTATTTATTCTTATTATTGTATTCACGTGATATCGGAGGACATTAACGTCGATCTTTTTATCGAAGTGAAGTTTTCGAACGAACGATAACGACGGCTAATTAAAGATAAATTCACTGTTTTTATTTTTTCAATCTTTTTCTTATTTTTTATTTTCGTAAGAGAAAGAGAAAGATCGTTCTAATTATAAAATTCGTAAGGTACGGTAAGCCTAGAAGCGATTTAATTAAAAAAAAAAAAAAATAAAGAAAATAAAGAAGATCAAATGAATTTTAATATGAATTATGTATGATAATTATAAAAGGAGAAGTTACTAAATAAAAATTATAGAATTTTTCAATATATGATCAATGTCAAAAGAACGTCATTGGAAACGATCTCGTCAATCAAAAGTGAATGTGATTTATTATAGATAAAAAAAAAAAGAGAAAAAAAAAGAAAAAGGATACCGTCTATCGATTTATTTAATGAATATTTTTAAACATTTCGTCGGTTAATTAAATAAATGAGATCGACAAATAAAATTTCAATACGTATATATATATATATATATATACACACGTGTGTGTGTGTGTGTGTGTGTGTGTGTGTGACGTAACTGAAAGACAACCCTGACATTTAACTATTTATACTGAATGAAATACTTATATACATACATACATACATATATATATATAAACTATAATATATATATATATATATATATATATATATATATATTTAACAATTATTTTACAAATGTTTACTTACACGTTAATTAATAAAAATAACAATTGACCGAATAAATGGATGTATTAAAAAAAGACCTCTCTCTCTCTCTCTCTCTCTCTCTCTCTCTCTCTCTCTCTATCTCTCTCCCGATTTATCTCGATCATTTAGATCCTTAGGAAATTTAATTAATCCGTCATTTAGTTGTCGTAAAACGACTACCGCGGATTTCTGTCAACCACGGAACCAACCTTGAAATCGTACATACGTATGCTCGTCTCGCATCTCGTCTGCGGATTTTCAAAAGTATTCCACAATGAAAAAGAGAGGAAGACAGAGAAAAAAACGAGACCGAGAGAGAGAGAGAGAGAGAGAGAGAGAGAGAGAGACAAAGCCAAGGATATTAAGATTAAGATCAACCACACGGAGTGGACATTAGCATCTCTGTCGTTCGACTTATCTCTTCTTCTTATTTTCTTATAAGAACGACTGACTGAGAGAGAGAGAGAGAGAGAGAGAGAGAGAGAAAAGGTACGAGACTTACGATCCAAAGTAAATTTATTGCTCGGTCCGCGAGCCTTTAAGAAGGCGCGTGCCGCTGTCAACGGACAGCCTCTCTTCGCGTGGCTCGAGCTGTTTTCATCGGTGATTGACATCACGATCGTAGCAGTTCTATATATATGTATATATATTTATCTATATATGTATACATGTGTATATATATATATATATATGTATATATATGTATGTATGTATACATTACGTAGGAATATATGTATGTATGTATCTACGTATGAATGTATGTATGTATTCATCTAAGTATGAATGATGTATGTATGTATGTATTCATCTACGTATGAATGATATATGTATGTATGTATTCATCTACGTATGAATGATGTATATATGTATTTATTTACGTATGAATGTATGTATGTATGATGTATGTATGTATGTATGTATGTATGTATGTATGTATGTATGTATGTATGTATGTATGTATGTATGTATGTATGTATGTATGTATGTATGTATGTATGTATGTTATATGTATGTATGTATAAATGTATGTGTAAATGTATGTGTAAAAGTATGATACCACCGTTTGTCGTTTCAGAGCTGACCGACCGGCTCTCATATGATAGCGTGAGAGAGAGAGAGAGAGAGAGAGAGAGAGGGGAGGAAAGAGAAAGAGAAAGAGAGAATATAATAAAAAGAAAAGCAGCTTTTTCTTCTTCGTGTCTTCTTCTTTTTCTTATTCAATCGAGACGCGTGCCACTAACATTTTTCTTATTCCTTATCTTGTCCATTCTTTTCCCCTTAGGACGAACGATCTCATTATCACTGAACGCTGTCCTTAACATTGAATTAATCATCGACAAGATTTTTCTTTTCTCTCTTTTTCTTATCTTCTTCTTCTTCTTCTTCTTCTTCTTCTTCTTCTTCTTTTCCCTTTTTCTTCTTTTTTCTTTTTAGGTATTTTTTTTTTTTGATCGAGTTAATTAATTCAAGTTCGAAATTATCATTATCGCGCGATTTGGCCTAAGCGCGAACGATCTTTCCGCTGATTCTGTTTCTTTTTTTTTTTTTTTTGTAAGGGTGGCGCAGGACGGATGCAGGGGGGATGGAGGGGAATCTTCGTTTATGGCGGATTATTGTTCGAACGTTTATCGTTACGGGTTTTATTTTCAATCGTTTTCCTCTACGTTCGTTTATATTCGAATTCGAAAGAAATTCGAAGTTGAACTATTGACGACGTCGCGATATATTATCGGGTGTAATTTATATTATTTCGATATTATTTTGTCGATTATTACGTCGTAAGGTTTATAACACAAAATAAGAAATTATGACGATAAAATAATGTAGATAAGAATGTTAACGATCGAATATAACATACGTGTTGTTTCGATATTGTTTAAATTTTCTCTCTTTTTTTTTCTCTCTCTTCGTTTCTTTCCTTTCTCTCTCTCTTCTTAATTCTTTTTATTTCTTTCTTCAGAAAGAAACATCGGAAAATCTCATATACGATCTTGTATGAGAATATGTGAAGATCTTATATACGAAAGATTATTACAAAATCTTAATGTATCTTACGTGAAAAAAAAAAAAAAGATAATTAATTAATTAATAAGTAAAAAATAAAATATTATATAAAAAAATATAATTAAATATAAATATATGTATATATATTTAATAATAAATATATGTATATATATATATATATATATATATATATATACATATATATATATATATATATATATATATATACACGTACAGACAACACACACACACACACACACATGTATATATATATTTACGTAATTAATAATGACTAAAGGACGAATGAATAGATGAAAATGATCGATGCTGGAAGAATGGAAATAGAATTCACGTATTCGATAGAAGATGCGGAAGTGGATGGTAAGAAGACGTTCGCGGTTTTCAATTTTGCGCACGAGCGACGAACTCGAAGAGGGTGTAAGGATCTTTGTGGTTTCATCATGGCATCTGGTAGAAGAACAAAACCGCGAAGGAGAGGAGGAGGAGGAGGAGGAGAAGGCGAAGATGAAAGAGGAAAGGTAAAAGACACGCGTTTAATGAAGTGAATCGAAACAGTGGTTGATCCAGGAGCACACATCATCTCTCTCTCTCTCTCTCTGTCTCTCTCTCTCTCTTTCTCTCTCATTTGTAAACGATATTCGCAGTTAACAAGGACAAATTGAAATTATCCAAAATTTATCTTTCATCTGAAAATCCTCAACAAGCTAGATACCAATCGTCGTTAATAATTAATGTTATTTATTAAATTTTATTCGACTTAAAATATAATTAAACAAATTTTTATAGCTCGGTCTCGGTTATTGTATTCTATTTGGTGTAAAATTTAAATAAATAAATTTTTGTAGCTTGGTGTCATTCATGAAATTCTATTAAGGTTAAAATTCAATCAATCAATTAAATAAATAAGTAAATAAATAAATGAATGTTGGTAGCCTGGGGTGTCATTCATTAAATTTTATTTGCTTTAATATTTAATTAAATAAATGAAAATTTTTGTAATTAAGAATAATTTTATTAAACTTTATTTGGCTTAAAATTGAATAATTTAGTATTATCATACATGTATATATTAAATATCACTTGGTTAATATTTAATATATTATTACAGTTAAATAAACAATTTATTTATAAAAAAAATGTTTATTTTAAAACAATAAATGAACTATATATATATATATATATATCCCTCTCTTGGAATCCTCAAGAAGTTAGATACTAATTGCCATTAATAACTAACCAAATGTATGTACGCATATTTGAAAATAATTTTGACGAATATTTCCAAGGAAAGAAATAAAAAAGAAAAAAGAAAAAGAAAGATAAAAAAGATCTCTGAAAGTAGTTTCAATTCTATCGACGATCAAACCACCAAGAACACGTTGAACCCTTGTTTCTCTTACTTAGTGACACAATAAATTATCTTTATTATTCTTTTATCCCAACCCACGTATGTACATTCCCTTATATCAACTCGTTTATGATGGAACAAACTTAATTTTCTCGTTAAAAAAATAAAATGAAAAAAAAAAAAAAAAAAAAATTAAAAGATAATAATATTAAGGACAACAAAAAAGAAGACGATCGATCAAGATTGAAATGAATGAGAAGAGAAGAAAGACGAACAAAAATTCCAGACTTGTGAGAAAACAAACATGCACGAAAAAGATTGATACAAATAAAAAAACAAAAAAGAAGAAGAAGCAAAAAAATAAGAAAAGAAAAGATAATCGCGCGAGATTGGAATGAATGTATATATACATATATGTATATATATATATATATATATATATATATATATATATATATATAAAAAAAAAAAAAAAAAAAAAAAATAAAATAAACAAACGAGACACGATCATAAGAACGGATTAAAGTCATTAAAAGATATAACGAAGAGTCAAACGTAAAAGTTAAAAACATATGGCCCGCGATCATCGAGACCACCGCACTATAGTGATTTCTCTTATCGTTGTCTCTACATTTCTTTCGTTGAATGAACATACCAAAAGGGACATACTTAGGCATAGAACGCAAACGAGTAGAGGCTATTTCATATTATCGTATCTTAATGGCGATTCACAAGCATCGCCATATCCGCTATTCCGACCACCGTTTGGAATGTCCGTTTAGTTGAACAGCTGAGTTTGAACAGAGAGAAAGAGAGAGAGAGAGAGAGAGAGAGAGAGAGAGAGAGAGAGAGAGAGAGAGGAGAGAGAGAGGACTTCTGGAGTTGGGGACGTTGACCACGTGTGGCACTACGATTCCGTTTCCTGCACTTTAAACGCACCGGTAGTATTTCAGATATATTCGACTACATCGGCCGGGCTTACGTCGTCGTATCATTCCAATAAGCTTTTACCGCGTTGCACTCACGAGAAATGCTTCGCATTATTCTTCTTCTTTAATTTTTCTTCTTTTTTTTTTTTTTCTTCTTTTTATTTATTTATTTCCTTCTCTTTCCCCCCCCCCTTTTTTTTTCGCCACCTCCCAATACCTCCGAAATACCGAAGAAATCCATTAACCCGTTGTACAGAGCATTATCCTGCTTTTCTTTTTTCCACGCGTAATGTGTCCATAAAAGAAAAAAAAAAAGGAAAGAAAATAAAAAGTAAAAAAAAAAAAAAAGAAAGGAAAAAGAACGGAAAGAAGAGGAACGAAGTTCGAGAGGGGCGTTCGTTCGTTGGCTCGAAAATTAAGGAATTAAATTATAAATTCGTACTCTGTGTTATGATAATTTTATACTATCGAATGTAACGTTTTTTCTGTTTTTTTTTTTTTGTTTTTTTGTTTCTTGTTTCGTTGACCATTGATGCGTCTAAAAAGGAAAGAAGTTCATTGGAAAATGTTCGTGAGGTTCGTCGACTTGAGAATTAACGAATGAAATTGTAAAACGCATTATTATATTATAATAATTGTACCATTGAACGTAACTTTTTTGTTAATTGATGTGTCTAAATGAATAAGATAGATGGAAATGAATAAAATAGAAGAAAAAAAGGAGGTTCAATAGAAAGTTCAGAAAGTTCGGAATTAATTGGAAAATTAATGAATGAAAATATAATGCGCATTATAATAATGTCATTCTATTGAATTGAAATTTTTCTTAACTAATAATCCTTTTCCTTATCTCTTTTTTAATTTTTTTCGATATCATTATAAGTACGATAAGGTTAAAAGGAGAAGAAAATTATTATTTTCGTCGACTTACTGGGAAAAAAAAAAAAAAAGAGAGAGAGAGAGAGAGAGAGAGAGAAAAGAAAAATTAATTCAACATAAATCGACGAAGCGAATAAAAAGATCGTTTTACAAAGTAAAATTGAAATCGTTTTATAAATGAAATCAAAACGAACGAAAAAAAAAAAAAAAAAAGAAAAGAAGAAGAAAAAAGTACGTCATATCATTGTAATTAAGCGTATAAAAATATTTGTTTCGCGAAAAAGAAAAATCGATAAATGTTGGTGCGTTTTCTTTTTCTCCCTCTTCCTCTTTTTCCTTCTTTTTTTCTTCTTTCTTTGTTTCACAAAGCAGACGATATAAACAACCAAAGTAAGTTGAGTACGTTCGAGATACGCAAGGTGTTGCCATCGAACATAAATACACGATCGTCTTGTTATCGATATCGACCACGTTTACGTACGTAAGTAAGTCGAAAGGAACGCAATGCGAATCTGGAGAGCCGAGAATGGACGACAATTTCGAAGATTAGAATAAGTGCGTATGCTGCACTTTGATACGTTCTAAGCCGCATCTAAAACAAGCGTCATAACATCCTCTCCTTGTACATGATCGTTTACGTGTTACATTAGTTCGATAAAAGTTCGAAAATATCTATCGTACCGCGATATTGGCTATGGTGGTATCTCGGATTAATGGATGTGAAAACGTTGAAAGGGTATAATTGGAGAGATTATATGGTGCCCATCGAAATGTACAGTTTAGTGTCATACAACCAAAGGCTTTAAACCTACGGGATGATTATCTTACTCTTTCTTTATATATCCGTGTTTCTCTCTCTCTCTCTCTCTCTCTCTCTCTCTCTCTCTCTCTCTCTCTCTCTATCTATCTATCTCTATCTCCTTTAAAAACATAGTTAAGTACAATAAAGAAAAGATACGAAATTGTATAAGAGATTAGAAAAGCATACCTACAACGATTTCAACCATTTCAACCGACTCTTAAACGGCCGTCCCATTCGTTCGTTTATATTTCGATCAAATATCCTTCTCTATGTATTTCCCTTTCGAAAATTTTCTAAGGAGAAAAAAAAAAAAAAAAAAAAAAAAAAAAAACAAAGAAAAGAAAGTAGAAAATATTTTAGAGAAGGCGTACGCGTGGTTAAAAAAAAAGAGAGAAATAATTTTTTTTCAACGAGCATACATTTCATTCTCTTTCCGCGTTGAATGACGTTCTCGATAAATATATTTCATTTCGCAAGCTTTAGCTCGTTATAATAAACGAAGATAAATTTCACATGTATTTACGTGTAAGTATCTTTATACGTGCGTGCGCGCGCGCGCGCGCGCACGCTTACGCGTGCTCGTCTGATTGATGATAAGAATCCGCTAGAAGCTTTCTCGCATTTTCGATGACACCTTGAAGCACCTAAAACGGTATTACGAGTGTTCGACGAGATATTTATGATCTCCAAAAAGAGATAGATGAAAAATGCAATCATTAAAATAACACTCCGTTAAGTACTAACGTGAAGTAATGTATACGGATAAGCTTGTAATAAATGAGAGGGAATGAGAAAGATGGAGAGAGAGAGAGAGAGAGAGAGAGAGAGAGAGAGAGAGAGAGAGAAGAGATAAATAAATCGTGAGTTAGTCTCTTGTACACGGGTTTTAAATGTATTTAATTACTATCTTGATGTGACTAGTTTCTTCAAAAGGATTAGAATTATTGAATGACGGAGGAAGAAAAGAGAGAGAGAGAGAGAGAGAGAGAGAGAGAAAGAGAGAGTCCGATAAAATAGAGTTTGAAATATAAACGAAAATATAAATAATTATTCGAAATGAAATTAGGTTCAATTTATTCACAATTATTTGCTAATTGATATATATATATATATATATATATATATATATATTTTGTTATCGTTAGTTTCCTTTTATCGATTAAATATATCGCAACAAACGCACGAACGGGAATTCGAGTGGCCGCCGAATTGAAAAGAGAAAAAAAGAAAGAAAGAAAGAAAGAAACGATAAAAAGAATTGTCTCATCGAAAATTTCATTTGTCAGTATTCATAGATACGTGAAATACGTGAAATACAAAGCGAGCGTGCGCGCACGTTTAAGTTCATACGCGTTAACGCGTACGTATATATACGGTGTCTAACGAATGGCGGATCACAGATAAGGCGATAAATTTGAGTTGTTGCTTCGAATCCTAGAGTTTATTTCTTGATCGATCGGTAGGAACGAATCGGCGAGGAATGCGCTTTAACCGCCTCTCGTGTCGACGGCTCGCGCTGCTAGTACAGAGTTACGGCTGCCGTAAGAGAACAGGATCTACGTAGATCGATATCGATGTGGATCAGTGTGGCAGTGGTGCACGCAGAAGCGAACAACGCGACTGACACGATCCGTGAAGCGGATAGCGCTTAAAATCCGCTATAAGACGGACAAGAGGGCAAACCATTCAAACTCCTACACGCGCATATACACATAACACGAATGTGTATAACGTATAAACGTTTGTCTATAAGTAAAATGTGCGCTGGGTTCTTGCGCGCGCGTACGCGTCTGTATATGTATGTGTCTCCTAATGCGATCGTTTTAGAAACGATTATGGAATAAATAAAATAAGAGGATGGAAAAGTTCGATGAATTTTATCATTTTTTAATTTATTTATTTATTTATTCATTTATTTTAATATTTCTCTTTTTTCATTTGTTAATAATTATTTTATCAAAATTTATCTATATTAATTATACATTGTAAATATATATATATATATATATATATTATATTTATTATTATTTATTATTATTATATATATATATATATATATATATATATATATACAATGTATTTATAGGAAAATAAAAATAATTATTATTACAAGTATAGCGAAAATGCTGGATTCTCTAATACGTATTATTATATTTGTTTCTTCTAATGTATTTCAAATCAACGAATAATAGAGAGATAAATGAAATCATGTTTTAGTTTTCTTTTTTTTACTTTTTTAATTCAAATACCATGTCTACGCAATCGCTGTTAATTTTTTTTTATTTATTTGGTTGCGCTACGATATACAAAAATTATTCTCGAATAGTGTGAAATAATTTTTTCCATCATTAATATCGATTGCGAAAACGATTATCGTCGACTTTTCCATCCTGTCTCATCCTCATCTTAACAAATACACACAAACACAAACACACACACACACACACAGAGAGACATCCAATCAACTCAGGATACTCCCAAGTTTTGACCAACGTCATCGTATGTATGCGACTCGAAAACGAGGATTTCAATATTTCTCTTTCGTCCCTCTCTTCTCTCCTCATTCTATTGTCTCACAAGTCGTTCTTTCTTATTTATTTTTTTTCCCTTTTCCCTTCTCCCTTCCGCTTCGACGCACTCTACAACCGACGAAACGAAACGAGAATATTTATCGAAACACCGAGAGACTCTGTAACCGAAATGTAGAAAGTTAAAGTAGGTAAAGCAAATCTCCCGGTTCGCGGTGTTGAGAGAGTAAAAGAGGGTGGGGAACAACGGCGAAGGGAAGGAGAAGGGAGGGGAGGGTGGTGATGGGTTGGGAAGATTGGGGTGGTTGGGGAGTGGGAAGTTGGAGGAGGGTGAGGGGGGAGTATAAGGGGGGCGGGGGGAAGGAGGATGAGAGGTCAATTCGAAACGTGACTTTACGTGCATACATACAAATCGATGGCACGGCTTCCTACATCGGATTATTTATCGAATCTATGCGGTAACGGTGCATGCATCCTTACGCGTAAAGCTCTCTTTCCATCTCTCTCTCTCTCTCTCTCTCTCTCTCTTTCTCTCTCTGTTAGATACCCATGGGCACCATTGTTTACACTGCATACCTGGACCATGTTCGAATGGTGTGCACGTTGCAGCTCGTGTTCGTTTCAGGGACGTTCCAAGAGCGTGCGAAGTAACAACACATACACATATACATACACATACACATACACATACACAAACACACCCATATATGTGTGTGTGTGTGTGTGTGTGTGTGTGTGTGTGTGTGTGTGTGTGTGTGTGTGTGTGTGTGTGTGTGTGTGTGTGTGTGTGTGTGTGTGTGTAGCTATACGTGTATATATATATATATATATATATATATATATATATATATATGTTTGTGGCTACACGTGTATATATATATATATATGTGTGGCTACACGTGTGTATATATATATATATATATATACACACGTTTATATTGTATATATGTATATATTTATGTATAAGTATGTACATACATGTTAGTGGTTGACTCCTAATGCTTCGAGCATGGACTTAACTTACATGGAAAATTACTTTAGAGCCTCCATTATCGCATTTCGCGAGGCCTCCCTTCTTTCATGGTGGCTTG
>OU426852.1:7713041-7718041 GCA_911387685.1 Dolichovespula media | reverse complement strand
GTGCGAGGATAATGATGGAGAAGGAAAGAAATACGAGAGGCTATTAAGGGGTCATCGTATAAGGGACCCAACAGAAATTACGTTCGAAACTACGTCCCTTATCCTTTTGTTGATCCGAACAGGAATACACGACAGTGGCTTTTGATAAGTATGCTACGGTGTATACTATGTTGGAAAACATCCAAGAGTGAAGAAAAAAAAAAAAAAAAAAAAGAAAGAAAATAGAGAAAGAGAAAACACGATGGATGGCGACGATGAGGACGGCGATGGTGGGAGAGGGGAAGGGGATAAGGTTCGTTGTCGATGAGGGGGGAAAAAAAAGGAAAAGAAGAGAGGAGAGACCCGTCTGGCTACCGATTTCGACGATGAAAAGGAGAAGTGAAATTTTCGATTCGTCCTACCTAGAGAGAACCCTCTAGGGTCGTGTCACGAATGATTTCATAAGAACATCAATCTTAATACCCTTTAAGATGGCCCATCGAATTCTTTTAACTTTCGATGCTTGGTCGAACGAACGAAGGTTACCGTATCTAATCTACTTTTATATATGTTTTTGTGTGCGTGCGTGGATGACTGTTTCTACCTGTGTTAAATAATACGAGAGGATTTATGTATCTACTGTGTACGTGTGTGTGTTATTAATCGAGGGAAAAAGAAAAGAAAAAAAAATATTATTATTATTATTATCATTATTATTATTATTATTATTATTATTATTATTATTATTATTATTTTATCAATAGAGAAAAATTAGGAACAATTGTTCTTTTTTTTTTTTTTGTTTTTTTAAAGATCGTACGATTCATAATAAATATTATATTTATCATAATTGTAATAAATATACATTTGTATGTATACATCATGTAAATATACATCATGTATGTATTATTAATCGGTGGGGGAAAAAGAAAAAGAACAAAAGAAAATTATTATTTTATCATTGAGAAAGAAAATATTTTTTTTTTTTTTTTTGTTTTTAATAATACATTGTATAATATTATATGATAATGTAAACGTACATGTGTAATGTTATATAAATTATTTCAACTTCTAATCATTCGATCGTACGTACATACAATAATTATTTCATTAAAATAGTAGAAAGAAATGTACAATGAATAATAATAATAATAATAATAATAATAATAATAATAATAATAATAATAATAATAATAACAATAATAATAATAATAATAATTAGTGGATCGCATATTTACGTTAATTTAACGGTATTTTACGAATAAAAAAAAAATTGTTAAATTTATAAAAAAAACAAATACATTCGTCGACAACGTGTATAAAATATGTAATGTTATATCACACATTCATACACACACACACACACACACACACACACACAAAACACAGACGGACATAAGAAAATACAACGTCAACCTCTAATAATAATTCTACGATTATATTATAATAAAAAAAAAAAAAAAAAAAAAAAAAAGAAAGAAAGAAGAAAAAAGAATTTTCGATAAAGTCGAAAAGATTAAATAAACAAAACGATTAAATATATAAACCCGTCGATCGTGTAGATCTATACGATCGAATCGATGATCGGGATACACGCATGGGCATAGAAAATCGACGTTTTCGAAATAATTTTGAAATATCCGATCTTAGTCCACATAAATCATGTTCCCGCTCTCGTTCGCAGCTTGACCATCCTTAAAAAAGTTTTCGCACCTTCCGTAAGATTAGCAACGAAGTTCGTTGAAAAAGTTTCGCGTGCAAAAGAAAATCATGGCGTTCGGATTCTTCGAACTATTATATACGTAGCTGGATCCGTTAGTTCATGTATTTGAATTGAATAACGACCGGCTTTAAAATTCGAAACTAGGCGATGCACAACGATGATGGCGGAAAAGGCGTAGACTCGACGAGGGAACGGGCGTGTACACGACGACGACGACGACGAGGAGGACGAGGACGAGGACAACAACGACGAGGACAACAACGAACACGGTGGCTTCACCTGTCCCCGATGGTGAAAAAGTCTTACCTTCTCATTGGAATTCTCAACGTGAATATATATTTTTATTTAGCCACGCGACGACGTTGGAAGCCCTATTGTTCCTTCCCAGTAATAAATTATACCCGTTGTCATGAACGATCGAATTACTTGAAAAATTTCCTATCTCTATCTCTCTATCTCTTTATCTCTCTCTCTCTCTCTCTCTCTCTCTCTCTCTCTCTCTCTCTCTCTCTCTCTCTCCTTCTCTCTCTCTCTCTGTCTCTCTTCCTTTATATAGTTCGAAGATCGTTATACCCAACTGTATTTCCTCTGATCCGATTTAAATTATACAATTCGCGTAACCGGTATATTTATTAAAGATAAATAATTGATTTTTATTGACGTTATTGTTATAATAATATAATAATTATTATTATATAATAAAAATAATAATATATATATATATATATAATATATTGGTAAACAATTGTAATTTGATGATAAAATTTTACGATTTATGCACGCAGAATATTTATTAATGATAAATAAATTGTTTTTATGGATACATTATTATTAATATAATAATAATAATAATAATAATAATAATAATAATAATAATAATATATGACAGTAATATAAATATAGGAATATATATATATCGGTAAATAATTGTTATAGAAGATAATTTATATTTTATGATCCGATTTAAATTATACGATTTATCTATATATAATATTTATTGAAAATAGATATTCGAATTATTTATTGATATATTATTATTCTTTTTTTCTATTCCATATATTTAATAATAATAATAATATATATATATATATATATATATATATACATACATATAGATAGATACATAAAAGTATATATAGATAGATAGATACGTCATTATACTATTAATAGATATTTGTTAAATATGTTAAATGTTATTTATATTATTAAATTTATACCCATAGAAAAAAAGAATAGAAAAGTAGACAAATGGAAAGCTCGACATACTTAAATCCCCCCCCCCCAAAAAAAAGAAATTATTTTCAATAAAATATTTATATTCTTATTTATAGGGAAAGATTAAATATATATATATATATATATATATATTTATATGTATATATACATGTATATAATATTCCAATTCCTCTGATATATAAATCCTTATTAAATAAATACCATCGAAACATCTCGATCATAACCTCCATATCGTTATAATATATTATATCGACACGTGAGGTATACGATAGAACAGCAATAATAATTTATATCCTGTACATATCGACGTAACGCGACGTTCTACGATCGAGGAAATAATTTATCATGACTTTCACGAGGTGCGTCAAAGTCGCCTCGAGAAACTTAGGGAGAGGAAGAAAGGTGAGAAAAAAAAATTAACCGTACATAAATAAATAAATGAAAAAAGTTAATGAAGAAAAAAGAAAGAAGAAGAAGAAGAAGAAGCGGGAAAATCTCGAGAAGGACATTTTAACGCCGGGTAGAAGCACAATTACGAATAATTTACAACCGTCTTAGAGACGCCAGTGTACGTATGTATGTAAGTGCTACCGAATACGCGTTAAATAGAAAGACCAAAAGAAATAATATATGTTTGTACGTGTGCGTATGCATATATATGTGTGTGTGTGTGTGTGACAGAGAAAGGATTTCGATTACGTACGATCATTAATATCATTTTTAAAAGGAGTTATAGATCGTTAATACGAATCTCTTATTATGACTTATTATCATTACCACGTATACACGACCGGCCCCATTAAATTTTACACGCCATACTTTTATGTATTTATTTATTATTCTTTTCATTTCATTTTATTTTGTTTCGTTTTTCCTCTCGATCCTTCTTTTATCTCTCTTTCTTTTTCTTTTTTCTTTTTTTTTTTTTTTTTGTGTTTTTTCTTGTCTTTACCTTATGAAAGTCCAGACAGACGAGATTCGAATGTTAATAATGATCATCCCTTCTCTCATTCCACGTATTACTTTTTTCTTCTTCTTTTATCGTTATTATTTCGATCAGCGCGGGGAATGAAAAATTACTATATTTTTAATTAGATACTTATCACATCGTACTTTATATTGTTTCATTTACATTGTTTACATTGTTACATACCAAAATATATTCGTAGTATTAATATCTCCTCTTTCCCCCCCCCCCTATTTTTCTATTTAACTATGTATCTATCTGTCTCTTCTCATCGAATTATTTTTCGATCATAACCGTGACTGTTCTCCTTCCTCTTTGTTTTTCGTTCATTCATCAAATTCTTCCTTTCTGTTATCACACATCCGCAGTTGCAGTACAATCTTTTCTTATTTCTTTATTTTTCATTTTCATTTTATTCTCTTATTTTTTTTTTTTATCTTTTTTATTTTATTTTATTTTTTTTTTTAGTTTTCTTTTCTACAGTATGAATTTTTTATTCTGTATCTCTCGTCTCTTGTATCCTATCGTTTTAACCTAGCTATACCCTCAAATAATTCATCTCCTTTATCTCTATTTTTATCCATTAATCTAATATCCCTCTCTTTCTCCGATGATGATTCTGACTATTTCTTGTTTTTTTTTTTTCTCTTTCTTTCATCATAACCTCCCTCTCTATTCTTACACATGTGCAGTCGCAGTGCATCCTTTTTCTTTTTCTTTTTTGTATTTTATAGCATAAACTTTTTTTACACCGTATCTCTCCGTTTCACTTTTCCTCCAATTCGTATTTTTACATCATATTTTTTTACATTTATTTTTATTCGTACCATTACGTTATATTCTTCACCTTTATATTGTTACATTTGTATCGTTTTAGTTCAATTTCGTATTTGCATGGCTGTACTTTATCATAATTAAAGTAATTAAGGTAATTTACTTTCTCTCTCTCTTTTTCTTTTTTTTAATCATCAATTTTTTTTTTTTTTTTCTTTTTAATTATTTCCTTTTCGATCATAATTCTGACTATTTCCTATTTACTTTCTTTTTCCTTTCGTCATGTTCTTCCTTTCTAGTCTTTCGTATACGCAGTTGCGG
>OU426852.1:7703041-7710541 GCA_911387685.1 Dolichovespula media | reverse complement strand
ATATATGTATGTATATATGTATATGCATTATACCAGACGATGGATAAGAGACGTTTTTAAAAAGAATGAAAGAAAGAGATGGGGAAAAAAATAGAATAGAAAAGAAAAGAGAAGAAGAAAAAAAAAAGGAAAGAAAGAAATAAAATAAATAAAGTAACTAGCGGAAACTCACTCACCTCGCACCTGGAAGTGTCCAGTATCTCCACCTCGGTAGTAACGTTATCGATGGTAACGCTGTGCCGGTAAAGGAAATCTGCAACAGAGTAGAACGAGATTATTCTTGACGCCTTGACGAATGATATGGCGGTTCATTCCTGAAGAATCACTATCAATGTATGTACCTAATCTCTCTCTCTCTCTCTCTCTCTCTCTCTCTCTCTCTCTCTCTCTCTCGTTCCTCCTTTCTTTATCTATATAAACGAGGAAGAGGTATATATAGACGGTAGAATGAAGAAGAGGAATAGAAAGAGAGAAAAGATCTACGAGCTCGCTCAGGAAGGATAATGAAATCGATCCGTCAGTTCCCATCGAGGATCAAGAAAGATCGCACCGCGGTACTCGAACGGAGTAATCGAGGATCTAGCCGCGTGTCTCGTCCTACATCTGTATATATATATACACACACACACACACACACACACACACACACACAGAGAGAGAGAGAGAGAGAGAGAGAGAGAGAGAGAGAGAGAGAGAGAGACAGACAGACACAGACACAGACACAGACAGACATCCACAGACACACACACACACACACACACACACACACACACACACACACACACACACACACACACACACATGTATGTATGTATGTATATATGTATGTATGTATACTCGTAAAGGTAACTCCTTTGCCGAAGGAGAAGCGTCCTTGGACGAGTGATCTAAGAAACGATAGCTGAAACTGAATCCCAGACGGGAGGATCGAGATCTGGCTAACGCCAGAAAGATTAATGATCGTTCATACGAGAAGTGGCGAACGTAAATCCGCGTCGCAACTCGAAAGCGAGTTTTTCCTCTTTCCTATACGAACACGTCTCTCCTATACCGATCTTGCGCTGACCTTACCTTACCCCTTAACCCCCGCCCCGCCCCGCCCCATTTCCCCTCAGATTTACTTCCTTCCTTCCTTCATTCGTTCATTCCTTCATTCCTTCCTTACCATAAATTTCTTCGTGTTATTTATTATCGATCGATTAGATCATCTCGATCATTTTTATACGATCGCCTAATAACAACAACGATCTTCCCCTCAAACCCCGTCCCCCTCACATATCCCGACAAACGTTAGAAATCGTGAGATCGTTTAGTACGTCAATTCGTTTTTGAAAAGTACGATAGATTCGTTAGGATTGTTAATTAAATACGTCCTTAATGAAATACTTATCGTAACATTCATTAATTCATTGGTTCATTACTTATGATTAATCGCTGATCAAATACTTTTTCTCCTTTCGTTTTGTTTCATTTCTTATGACAAAAGGATTACGTCGTAGATCAATTCGATGGGTGTTCTCGATCGATTTTTCTTCCTTTCCATTTTATTCTTTCATCTTCTTTTTTTTTTTTTTTTTTTTGTACAACTTTAAATTCGTTTCTATATATCGGCGCACGTAATTTATTTTATTTTATTTTATTTCATCATCATTGTATTATTAATTATCTTTCTTTTATATATCTTTTACGTTATTCGATATTAGATATTGGATATTAAATTTTTAGGATATTGGATTCGATAAAGACTGATTTTTATACGACGTTCGTTTGAGATATTTGTACATACAAATCTATTTCTGTTTATTTATTTTTTCTTCGAAGAACTTAATTACATCAAATCGTTATTATATTTATATTCTTTTCTTTTTTTTTTTTTTTTTTATCATCGTTCCACGCTAGCATTCGATATTACAGATGATCTAGACAATCTTTTATAATCTATACGTTCAATAATTACTCCAATTCGTCATGAAACAAGACACGTTTCTTTCTTCCTAACATGTTTACACAAATACATCATTTTATTATCCACAAACTATGCAGTGTTTATAATTACGAATAGACATACAAAAAATAAACAAATAAATAGATACCGTGGAACGTGTTATCGAATAATAATCTTTTATGTGTTATAACTTATAAAAAAAAAAATACACACACACACACACACACACACACACACGTATGCATATATTTCTTGCAAAATATGAAATACCCATAAAATAAAAAGATCTCGCTTCTCCTTTTTTTTTCGTTCTTCGATTTGTTCTTCCAAAGGAAAAAAAAAAAAAAAAAAAAGAGAGAACAAAAAGAAGATCCTTTCTGTTCTTACAAAATAATCTCTAAACTTCTCTCATTCCAAATTATTTATCACCCACTCCCGATAAAATTATACTACTCCTCTTAATTGTCAACTTTTTCAAACTTATTCCTCCCATTATCGTTTCCCAGATTTAATCGAACGAAAATGGCGGTAGGTGCATACGTTGGCCGGGCCAAATTTATAAGGAAATTTAGGAATCCTCGTGAACGACGTTACACTCGTAAACGTTACCACCATGTATAGAAACAAATTGCAAAACCCGCCATGTAGATTATACCTACAACCCGGGATATTCTAACTATGGGATCGCGTCCCCCCCCCCACCTCCCCTCCCATCCCATCCCCTCAAGAGAAATCCGTTCTCATCCCTTAACTCGAGTTAAAGCCTTGTTTACGATGAAACCTTATGCCCCTTCGTGCACAGCCTCCATAGACCTGAATTGCGTGAGGCAGGCACATTTGTCGTCTTTGTAAAAAAAAAAAAAAAAAAAAGAAAAAGAAAAAGAAAAAGAAAAAAGAAAAAAGAAAAAAGAAAAGAAAAGAATCTCTTTCTAACCTCACGTACCTTCGTCCGTTCATCCTTCTATTTCTATGTATATACATATATACGTATGTATATCCTTGTGTATACGTGTGTGTGTGTATATATATATGTTTATATATATATATATATATATATATATATATATATATATATATATATATTACGTGTATATGCGTTATGGCAAGCTTTGGATGCATGTCACGTATTTAGCATTCTCTAATATATCGTTAACTCGTGAAACGTTCATAGAACATGATAAATAAAATAAAATCATTTTTATAACTTTGAAGAAGGGATTTATTAACTCGACCATTCTTTTTCTTTTTTTTTTTTTTTTTTTTTTTGTTAATAATATAATTCATACATGATCGATGAATCAAATTAAAATCATTTTCGTAAATTCGAAATTGGATTTATCAAGAGATCATTTTTTGTTCTTCTTCTTTTCAATAATATATAATTTATATAGAATTTTATTCGAAGTTTGATTATTATAAACTATAAAAATATATAATTTAGGTATACATATAATATACGCGAAGTTTCAAATAAAGTAAGATTATTAAATTTGTCATTACCCATAAGAAAATACATAACGTACATAAACCTTGATTATTTAAATTAAAAAAATTAAAAAAAAAAAAAAAAAAATTAAAAAAACCCCATATCTTTAAAAACCGTCGCAAGTCACAGAAATGATACGAAACCATAAATTTTTGTTACGTACGTATTCTTACGTACGGCGTCTCGTTCCTCATTTTTTTCTTCTTTTAGAACACTCACGCGCATAAAATACATACCAACGGATATTATTCATTCAATCTCAAAAACAAAAAAAAAAAAAAAAAAAAAAGAAAACAACAATTTTTCTTTATGCATGTATGTATGTGTATACAGACGAAAGATAAAAAAAAAAAAAGAAAAAAAAGGAATATATCTTCTCCATCATGTTGGGTGGTTAAGTGCAGTCGATCTTTTTTTTTTTTTCTTTTCTGTTGGATGTTTTTTTTTTCTTTTTTTTTTTTTTTGTTAAAGAGAGAAGACGGATTCCTATTTTAAAAGGGGACAAATGTTTACGCAAATTTGTCGAGAGGACTGGTTCGGTTGGAAAGGTAAATTTCATGAAGCGACAGCACCGTTCACGATGACGGCGAAAGTCGTGTGTCATTGTGTCGGAAGATCGGCGTAATGACAGAGCGGCACGATGCCAAACATTGCCGCGTCCAATCGCAATCGTCGTCTTCTAACTGGTTCGGAACTTTCGCGCATTAACCGCATTCTCCTATTTCTTCTATGAGAAATAATGTCTAAGAAGCCTTCTAATGGGCCTTTTTTTTTTTTTTTGGTGTTTTGTTTTTTGCTTCTTTTTTTTTTTCTTTTTTCTTTTCTTTTCCTTCCTTCTCTTTTTTCTTACATCGGGTCCTTTAGAAAACGTCTTTCTTTTTATTAATTTTTTTCTTCGTTCTTTCATTTCTCCTTTCCTTTCTTCTCTCTTCTTTTTTTTTTTTTTTCTTTCGTTTCTTCGTCGTAAGAATATCGGACGATAGAGGAAGAAGAAGAAAAAGTAAAATACGAGGATGGAGTTTCGTATCGAAGTCGTACGACTATGATGGACGATAAGAAAAACAAAAAGAGAGAGAGAGAGAGAGAGAAGAAAGAGAGGATGAAACGACGACGATTCTCGTACGGAGGCAGAGCTACGAATTGGATGAGAGTAATAGAAAAAAAAAAAGGATAGAAAAACATAAATATCGCCAAATTTGGATCGAGTAGAAGGACGAATTCGACGGATTAAATCGAGAAATCTTGATAGAACGCAAAAAGAAAAATGGCTTCGAGGGCTGAATTGAATGTAAAACCATAAAGAAAGAAGGAAAGAAAGAAAGAAAAAAAAAAAAAAAAAAAGGAAAAGGGATTCGTAAAGCGCGAAAGTTAAATTGGAAGAGAATCGTGAAAAGAAAAGGGAACATTTGCGAATGGTTTTCTTTTTTTGCGAGCAAAGGAAAACGCGAACGATGAAACTCAAAATACGACTAAGCAAATAGCAGAAAGACAAGCATGAGAAGCAAATTAGAAGGAAGACGAGCATCAGGAGCAAATTATAAGGAAACAATGAAAAGGAATGAAAACGCACGCACGCACGCACGCATACGCAAAAAAAAAATCTTCCAATTTCTTTAAGAGACCAAAAAAATAGAAAATACAAAAAAAAAAAAAGATTCGCGCGGGAACGAACGGAGAAAGAAATTTCGGCAAATTTGTGTGCGCGACGTTTCGAATGAATTGAAAGAGAAGAAGAAGAAGAAGAAGAAGAAGAAGAAGAAGAAGAAGAAGAAGAAAGGAAAGACAAAAAAATGAAAAAAGAGAGAATTACGAGACGAGAAAATTGTTTTCAAGGGAAAAGCGAATAAAGGAAGGAAAAGGGAGGAGGGAGAGGGAGGAAAGAAATCAAAACGGAGGAGAAGAGAAAGGGGAACGAATGAAAAGAAAAAAAAAAAAAGAAAGAAAGATGAAAGAAAGAGCACGCGAGGGAAGGGACTTTGAAGGAAAAATGAAAAAAATAAAATAAAATCGAATAAACAAGAAGGAGAAGAGGAAGAAGAAGAGAGAAAGAAAGAGAAATTAGGGCACAAAAATGAAAGAATAAGATATCTCGAATGATATCGAGCGCGAGATTATCGTAAGTAGTATATATCGACCGAGGAAGGATGTATAAGCCGAGGACGAACAATAATGAAAATTCGAGAAAGAGAAGGACAGACAGACAGACAGACAGACAGAGAGAGAGAGAGAGAGAGAGAGAGAGAGAGAGAGAGAGTGGCCGATATAGACATTGAAAAATTTTTAATGATGACGTAACGATAAATTAAAAAGGGAAAGTGACGTGTTAGAAGGTCGGGAGAAATCCGATCGAAGGTACGGAAGCGACGAATACAGTAGCCCTAGCGGGATCGGTGCGATAAACGAACGATAAATAAACTCATAAACACCTCCAGCTATAGGGGCTTCTCTCTCTCTCTCTCTCTCTCTCTCTCTCTCTCTCTCTCTCTCTCTCTCTCTCTTTCTGTCTCCCTCTCGTCGGCCGTCCATCCACTCAATGCTATAGAGAGTAGTCTATCTATGCATGTAGATGTTTGTGTGTGTGTGTGTGTGTGTGTGTGTGTGTGTGAACATCTATACATAAGTATGTGTAATATGTTTATACATACATACATACATACATGCATGCATGCATCATGCATACATGCATACATGCATATACATATATATATATGTATATATATATATATATAAATATATATATAAAATGTGTGTATATATGTATGTATGTATACTGGGTATGTGTATATACGTAAATAGAGGATAGAAAGAGAAAGACACAAGCAAATAAGGATGCTCGTTATATTAGCGGTCGTTACGCTCGAGAAAGTTTTATTGCTGGACAATGAGGCGAGCTGAGAGAGACCACGCGTCGTATTAGAGAAAAGAGACAGAAAAAGAGAAAGAGAAAGAGAAAGAGAGAGAGAGAGAGAGAGAGAGAGAGAGAGAGAGAGAGAAGCTATTCTCGATCGACATCGCGATTGGAAAATTTATGATTCTCGTAGAAAATATACGTTATGGGACGTGTCGAACGATATAAAATGATAGGATTAATAAATAAAAGGATGTATTTGTTAAAAATCAAGAACAACAACGAAACGTCGAATTCAACGAACTCGTTAGTCGGGCCGGTTCGATTTTATAAAATGGACGACTCTTGGATAGGAGATACGAATTGGAATCGATTCGAATGAGTCAGATTCGAAAAGTCTGAGAGATTGATCTAGATTCGAAAAATGAGAGATGATTTAGAATTCGATCGACGGGACGCCGTGAATTTTTCTTTTCTTTTTTTTTTCCTTTTTCTCGTTTTTTATTTTCTTTCTTCCCCTTTTTAGTTTTCTTGACATTCACAAATTTATGTTTCTACTTTCCAAATGATATATATATATATATATATATATATATATATATATACATATAGTTAATATATGCGATATATTATTCGATTAGGCAATAAATAATGTTAGAATTTTTCATATAAAAAGTAACCTCTGTTATTTACTACAAACAAAAAATAACAAAATGTCTATCGATAAACGAAATACACCATGATGTTATTTATTTGTTTATTTATATATTTATTTTTTTTTCTTAAGTAAAACAATATTAATACACGTATACTTATTTGAACGTAAATTATTTCGAATCTCGAGCATCACTAATTCGTTCAATCCAATAATTATGAAAGTCGGAAATTTGAATTAGAAATTTGGAACAATTTTCATCGATCGTTTGTATCGATCCGTCCATAATAAAAATATATCGATATATTTTAAATCGTTTAACGATTATTATAAACAAAAAAAATCAGGTTAATGCTATGCACGACTCAAATTTCACATTTATATCTATATTTATTATCTTTTATTATACATACGTCTATATATTTATATGTATATATATATATATATACATATACATATATAAAAGAAACATATAGATTAGAATATAATAAAAATTAGTACGTCTTACAATGATTAAACATAATATTTCGATAGTTAGGGCAAATCAATTTATTACACTTCATACA